>WYDF02131836.1:0-23078 GCA_009867245.2 Adranes taylori
ATGTATGTATACCTTATGGATGAAACAGAGTGAAAGAAATTTTACAGCTTAAAGGTGGATTAGAACAATATTCCCTAGACACTTGTTAAACGCTCGTTCTGTTTGCTTTAAAGACCAATTCCGAAACGAATCATTTACACTCGCTTTTCGCTATTAACTTCGTAGCAAATATAAGTATTACATATATATGTATATAAAACAGAAAAAATAATTATGTTAATTGTGAGTTAGGGATAAATGTCGTAAACAATATTGACGCAGTCATTTAGTCAACAAGTAATATAGCGAAATATATACAAGATGCTTTGTTATTACTTGCTAAATTTAAAGCTGAAAATAAAGCGTTAGTTGTATTTATTTACCCTATAGATCTATTGTAAATAGATAATATTTCTTTGATTAAACTTGCGTGGTTGGTTGTATTGCCAATGGAGATTTATTTATTTAAATGTATTAGTTATTCCGCAAGTTTAGTTTAAAATCAAGTGACGCACTTCCATTAATGCATCAAATAGCGTAAAACAAAGAGTTAAACTAGTAACCCAATGGCTATTTGAGATCAAATCCTCTGCTAAGAAGCGTATTTATTAAAAAACACACCGATTTAGTTATTTGTAACTGGTTACATAAAAATATTTATCTAGCCAGAAACAAGGCTCCATCTAGCGTCGAATATAAAGCACTGTACACAATTAGTAGTACAGAAATCTGCATTAACGGCATCATCATAGCATGAATTTCAAATTTCGAGTTAGTATAATAAAAAATAATGAAAATAAAGTATACATAAGAAAACACATCTTCAAAATGATGTGCTGAGCGGTGCTATAATGATTATTTACATTAACGGTGACACAATACGAAGATATACGAACAATAAAAAAAGTACGTGAAATTAATTAGACGTAAAACATACATCAAAACAACGAACATTTTATTAGATTCTATTATATAAGTCATTAGCATAGCATTTCCACAATTGTATGCGTCAAGAAGAAGATTACAATAAGATTAGAACGAGGAAACAAAACCCACAAATTGTTGTATTGAGAGGTGTTATTATGATTATTTACATTTACGGCGACAATATACGACAATATACGAAAATCACATAGTGCGTCATTATCATAGCATCCCCACAAATGGTTTTGTGAAGAAGAAGATTAGAAAGAGATAAGGAAAATGCGACACGGAGGCGCTGTAGAATCGGCGGTCCGCTACTCCTTACCTAGATGTACGAACAATAAAGAAGTGCTCGAAATAGATTAGGCGATAAATATACGCCAGAAAATATTTTAATAGATACTATCATATAAGGTATTACATAGCGTGTCATTAGTATAGCATCTCCACAAATGACTATGTGAAGATTAGAACGAGATCAAAACGAGAAGACAAAAGATACAATTTGGTATTGAGCAATGTTATAATGATTATTTACATTTACGGTGACAATATACGACAATATACGAAAATCACATAGCGCGTCATTATCATAGCATCCCCACAAATGGTTTTGTGAAAAAGAAGATTAGAAAGAGATAAGGAAAATGCGACACGGAGGCGCTGTAGAATTGGCGGTCCGCTACTACTTACCTATTCCGAGTATATTTCAAGAGGAATTAAGTCTGTATTATTTATTATTTTGATTCAAAACTGTTTCAATTATGTCTTACTGGCTACTGTTCTTGCAGAACAGAAACCTCGATCTAATGGCATATGTATCTTTTAAAAACGGCAAAAAACAATACAGGTTTCGAAAAAACATATATAGTGAAGTCTAAATGACAATTTCAAATCTCACATTTCCTTATGGAAAGTTTTTCTCTCTAAAGTTGCGATTATGTTAAGCGAATTTACTAGCTACTAGTCTACTAATTAATTATCAGCTAAATCATGTTCACTAGCCAACTAGCAAATTGTAAACAATCTGGGAGTAAAGTTGAGAGCTGAGCTACTTTACTCGCTATTCGCTGGCTTATGGGCTACGGAGCTAGTAAACTAATAATGTGTCATCATAGTTACTAGTAAACTAACTGCGAGTATTCCGGTGGTACCTGGTTTCAGTGTTGAATAAACTAGTTTGCGCGGGAGTCGTTGTTTTCGGTCACCTATCAAAACGGAGTTAAAAAGAAACAAAAAGCAGAAATTGGGGCATACAAAATTGTGAGTAACGCCATTGTAACAAAATAAGTTACTTGTGCCTTTTGAAGTCGCTTACCTTTGGAAGACACTAAAACCTTAAGAGTTTTAAGGCAACCTCAAGAATATTCATACATGTGAAATTTTAAATAATTATACCTTTTTCGTTATTTCTATGTACCTATATTTTTGAAACTAAATCTACGTTTTTGTATATTGGCTGTTTCTAATCCTTTAGGTTCTGTAATTAAGTGGGTTTTTTTTCAGAAATTATTACAAATTCATGTGCGCATAAACGTGTTTCCCAACATGTTGAAACAAACCTAGAAACAACTATGTACTAACAAGAGAGCCGCAAATTTCGCTGTACCAACCACCAACAATAACAACAGAATAAACCGCGCGCGAACAACTAAAAGAATATATTTCCATAAAATGTATTTTTCGCTTGAGCTGACGCTTTGTTATGTAAACTCGTTTCGCATTTTTCATTTGATATAGAATTTTTTTCAGGCTTCTGTAGCTTGCTTTTTTTATTTTTCCTCCTCTGTATTCATGTATTTAAAATCAAAAGCCAGTAGATGAGTAATTTTCAGTATGGTTAATTTGCAAATATCATTTTCTTTTTTGTTAAAACGGTTTTAATTTTGCGACCGTTGAAACTATTCTTAATTGGTATGTGCATATAAATAGTAATTTTTGTTTCAATTTTACAAATTTTAATTAAGATCACTATAAAGTACAATAATTAGTTATGAAAAACTCCACTTATGCTTTCAATTTTGATTAATGTTATTCATCTAATTAGGTGCAATAATTTGACTGCTCAATAATCACTTAGTTAAATCAGAAACTGTGCTCCATTTTCATGATATTCTACAATCAGTGATTCTCAAAGAGTGTTCCACAGAGCACTACTGCTCCGTTAGGCCTTCCGAGAGTTTTCCACGAAAGTTATAGTTAAAGCAACTAGAATACTATTTTGGTAACGCCTACTGTTGATATAACCAGATTCACAACACATCATTGATGGTTGCCTACTATAAATATCCAATACACTACACGACATTTTAATATCGGACTCTCATTAATTCAATTAATTAATAGTCGCAATAAGCAATTCCTTAATAAATCATAAATTAAATGAGATCCTCCAATAATATATATCTAAATTGACTAATCTAATTCATCAAAGAAATATGAAATGTATAATTAAATGTAATTAATATATACGAAACAAAAAACTAATCATAAGTAAAGTAGTTAAATCAAAAGAACAAAAAATATATAATACCATCCAGTATAATCTTAATATGTAAATAAAAGCCAGAAAGAAAACAGTTAAGGTACAAAGTCGTCAGCTTTTACAACCTACACACATCTATCCAAAGACAAAAACATCAGACCAGTTACGCGCCAATAATAAGCGAGCGGCATACGGTCACGTCAAAAGCTTTGTACTTGCCGAAACGGTAGCGGCTCTCAATGACAACGAGTTTTCTTATGATTATCATCTTAAAATAACGATTTCGTTTGTCGACTTATGCAAGCTTGGACAGGAAATTTAATCCTACTACAATTCTCTGATAACGGTTAAGCTTTTTACCCTTTTAGCGCCTAACAATCTGATTGGATATTATTTTTAACGTATTTTTGAGGGAGGCGTTTTTTTATGAGATACTTTGATATTTTGACGCATCAAGCTATTATTTACATCGATGTTGTGACTCGCCACTTTTAAAAATCACCACTACTTGAATTTTCACTACATAACCGTCAACGAAATAATGCAACTTTCATCCTTAAATTTTCTTAACATATCAGGAAGACACTTTTGATTGGCCGAAAGTATAACCTTCCTAAAAATTGTAGAGCAGAGGCCTCTTTCTAACTCCGCATTTTTTGCGGCAAAAGCCGTCGAAAGTCATCGGTTTCTTTGGATGGCTGCGAGAACTCAATCGCGCCAGTTTAAGGCAATAATTCTGAAATAAAACCTAGTCAATTCCTTTCGGTTAGCGCGATAATGATCGCAGCCACTATTGTTCTGATCCTAAAGCGTTATAGTTAAATGGCTAATATTCAAACAATATATTAATCTACGAATACAATAAGTAAAAAATAAAACTCTACAAAAATAAAATTCTACGAAACTTCTACGTAACAAATAAAAGGTTAAATATCAGACGACACATCTTCTACTGAATCTTTTGATTCCCAATTAATTATCATTTTCTTCTACCCTTATTCTCATATTATTTTCCAATTTTCCTTGACATCGATGCAAGATATGGAGAGTCACACTAGAAGAAAAGTTACCTATAAAGCATTAACCATTCAAGAGTACAAGTTCATCACCGACACCTGTTTTCGGCAGAGGCCAAATTCATTCCGTCAACGCACATTATTAGTCAATATCCTCAGCATCATTATTTTTTCAAACTTAAATTTTATCGGTATGTCGTGAAATCGCCAATAATATGTTTGGGGAAGATGAAAAAAAAAGTAACAATAGAAATACCTCTTTCAAATAACCCCATTCAACGAAGAATAATTGATATGGCATGTGACATTGAAATGACACGTGCAAATAAACTTCTGAATACTCGCGTGCATTTTCGTCGAATTCAGATGTAAAATCGTTGCTCCGATAATTTAATTAACATAAGTGGATTTAATCGGAAATAAATATTGAAATTGACATCAAAATATTTGTTATTGAATTGCGCGTATATTGGTATAATTTTCTTCGAGTAAGCTGTGCAGGTGTGAGAGATAATAGCTAATAAGTGTTCATAGCGTGGAATTATTAAAAGTACAAAAACTCATTATTATTCGAATAGATAAGAATAAAAGAAAAAACAAGCACTTAAAGAAAGTACTGTCAATCGCGTTGTTGGTTAAATTTTATGTGTGCATATAAATAAATTCAGGAAAGTAGTTTACAAAACAATTGTAAACAAAGTGACCTGTATTGAATTAGAATTGTTTTAATTTGAGGTTGTTTGTTTTAAATATCGGAGCAATTTAAATTGAAGTAATTATGGGTTAGTGGAAAACATGAAACAAGAAGTAATGCAGGAGAGGAAACAGTCTAGGACGGAGCTTATGTCGAGTTTCGAAATGGAGATACTGTCGGAAATTAGGAAAGTGAGAGTGCATCAGGAAGTGATAAAGGGGAACAAAAGTATCAGAGAAAGAAGACACAGCAGTTTAGACACTATTTTGATGAATGGAGAAAAGAAGTTTGATGAATTGGATGAATGTTGAATAGCTTTGCCATAACGTGCCTATAACCTTTTTCCTGCACCGATGGAGTGTATAAGGTCACATGTACTCACACCCGTAACTGATCTTATTCATTTGAGCTCTCGTAGGAGCTATGCATACCCGTAGAGCTTTAATAGCGTACATTATTTCATTTATACTATCACCACCAGGGCGTATAAGATCACAAGTACGAATACCCGAACTGATCTCAGCTGCTCAGGTGTTCATAGCACCTACGCATAATTGTAGATTTGCAATAGCCTATGGATTCCGAGATTAACTCACCTACCGTCTGTACCAGGATAGTTACCCCTACCTCCCCGTCATACCATTAATTACTTTTACATGCTTTCCGTATTATTATCGCAGTAATATTGTTTGATTATTTTATCACCGTACATTTATACTGCTTTATATGCACCGTCGTAATAATTTATTTGTGCCCCCCATTAATTATTATTACGTTTTATGGTGCCATTTAATATAGAACCGCTTGATTATTATTATGATTTCTTTGCTCATTTAACCGCTATGATTTAATCATTGATTTAAGTTGATTTTCGTATATTAACATTTACTGATTTGATTTATTATTCATATTTTCCTTATCCATTGATATGTTATTTTCTTTGTTTGTTTTGTCAAAGAATAATAGACGGTTTCGTTAAAACTTTAATGATGTTTTATTCATTAGCATTAAGCTCAGTTGCAGGTGCGAGCAACATCTACGACAACAGATGTACCTACCACTGAGTATACCAGGGCCCTGAGAAACCCGTAGAGGACCGAAACAACAACATCAGCTTGATGTGCGGCCTCACTTTAAATGGACTTGGCGCCCGAGAAAGATACCTAAAGACTGGATTATTCTATTTGCCCCATTATTGTGACATAACTAACGCTCCCCATTATCAGCGTCGGGAGTGGGAGTTCCGTTAGCATTTATAACAATAAGCGGTAGTACGTTACAACATTACCCACATAATTGAAAGTATAGTCAGTATAGTACAGTAAATGTGCTTAGCAATGGAAAGAAAATATTAAGACTTACTTTTTCATACAGAAATCAAGTGACTTTCTCGGGGAAAGGTGCCTTCTCGCGTGCTAGAGCAGAAAAAAGAATTGATTCTATTTTTTTTAATGAAAATATATCCTTCGTGCAAGATCTTAAGGACAATATCTGGTGCGACAAATTGGGCTACTTAAGAGATATTTTTAATTACTGCACAGTGTCAATGCGACATTGCAGAGTAGAAAAGAAAATATCTTACTGTCGAGTGACGAATTGTCTGGTTTCCACAAAAAGATCATTCTTTGTAAGTAAAGAGTAGATGAAAATAATCTTAGCATGTTCTCCTCCGTACAACATATGAGCAACGAATATGTATTGTTGATATCACAGCATTTGGCTGCACTGGATAGCAGTGTCAGAAAATATTTTCCTTCTCTGAACATGGACAAATCGTCTTTATTTACAAGAATTATCTAGCAATCCTGAATTTTCTGTATCAGAAGAAGAAGAGCTTATATCCTTATCGTCTAACCACACGTTGAAGACTAAACATGCTGAAAGTAGTCTGGGTGAATTCTGGAATCTATTCAAGAAGAGTATCTTGAAATATCACAAAAAGCCATAAAAATTTTATTTTATTTTTCAACCTCTTATTTACGTGAACTCGGATTCTACATTGAATAATATAAAAACTAAAAAAAAGGGAGAGATTAACAAATTTGGAAGAAGAAATGAGAATAGTCTTATCATGCATATCTTTTTCTCTGTGAAAGCAGTTTGTTACTAGGACTATTTTGCATATGTTGTTGCTTTTCAACTTGTTGTTCCTTGCATTGCTGATTGTGCAATTTGCTGTTCCTTTTGTTCCTGTCTAGAAATTGACGAGTCCATTTAACCCTGCTGCAATTAGTTACCAGCATCACCAATAAATCAATTACAAACCATACCTTCTTTATTAGATGGAGGAACGCTAACATGATGTTTTGGAACACCTAATAACCTAGAAGTAGTTCAGATATGATTTGTAAAGTGAAGGTTCAAATTCCACGAACCTTCTCTCACTCTATGAATATTCTAGTTATCTGACTAGAGTGTTTGAAAAATATTGGAAAAACAACTTCATGCTCAGCTATACAAGATACATAAAATCCATTATCTGAACCTTAACAAAATTAAGCTACCTTATCAACGTGTCAAAGCGTTGAAATGCTTACAAATGCGTGGTGAAATTTGAGACATTGTGTTTTCTGATGAAAAAATTTTCACCGTTCACAGTTTAGGAACAAATATTTCAGGTATGGGTAAGTGAGAGATGCAACAAGAATGGCCACCAAACATTTCACTGCTGAAGTAATGGTATGGGTCTAAGTAATTGCTAATGGGCAGTCTCCGCTTCTCAAGATAAATGCGATAAGTACCGTGAAATTGTTTTGGAAGCTGCTTTGAAGATTTGGGCAGGTTCTAGACCGTGGACCTTTCAACAAGTTTCAGCGCCGTCACATAAAAGTCGTGTGAATCATGGGATTGATTAAGAGAAAGTATTATTTTTCCTTTATTTTAACTAAATAATAGCTTCCTGTAGATGCAAATCCAATCAGTGTATGCAGAGAGAGTCAAAGTCTGCTCGAAAACATATGGAAGTTTGGATACGTTAAGGTCATCGTTTCGGAGGGAATGGAAACAAATTCCGTCAGACGCACCCTGTATATTTTTTTTTGAATGTCAAAAGCACTATTTCTTGCTCAAATGTAAAATGTCGATTAGTTGGTAAGGGTACAGTGTAAAATCAAAATATAATTTCTGTCTAAAACTAAAATATGCTAAGCATTAACAAAAAAAAAAGAAAATGTAAGAGAAAGATAGATACAATGCTAAAACTATTTGAATATAAAAGAACAAATTGTTAGGAAACAAGCGACTTCATGTACTGTTTCTTCGTTTGCTTCCGTCTTCTTCGTAAACAAGTTGAGACACGTTAATTAATAATTAACCGAACATTCCTTTTTACACAGTCTCGCTATCTGCGCTATCTGTTCTCGATGTCGTCGCTCACTTTTAGCAAGTAAGTACGCTTATCTCTTTCGCTTTTCAAGAATTAAATTGCGCTTCGCTCTCCTCTCAAAGAAGAAAAGATGCTTTATGTTTTATGTAATAAGTAGGTATATAGCAGTTCTATAACATCATTCATTTCCACAGTAAATATTTATTTATACTAAAAATGTATCATCATATTCCACAAAAGGTACACATAATTGAGTCTATATTTAACTTGATTTTAATTTTATATTTATATATATTTATTTAATTTCTTCTCTAGTTCACTTATAGTGTCAAGATATTATTATTATTATAAAGAAAATTAAAACTTAATATAATCTAAACCACATATAAAGACATATTTTTACAGACAAAATATTACATAATATTACAGAAACTATTTTAGAATAATAAAATTTTTATGTCTAAATTATTTTAAAATAAAAAAAACAATAATGTAATTTTTATTTAAATATTATGGACTTTATAAAAATTCATACTTAATAAAAAAATTCTATGAATTTTATTCTTATAATTTAATTTTTTATATAAAAATTATAATTAATATATTAATTAATTATAGTTATTATAGAATTAATATTTATAATGGTTTTAAATTTGTTTAAGATGAATTAATTCTATAATATTTTTATTTAAGTATGATTTATTGAATAATTTTTTTGTATCTAAAAAAATTATTCTTTAGATGCAAATATGTATAATTTTTTTACTAGTTTCTTATTTTTTATAGATTTTTTTATAGAAAGGTTTTGTGTTAATTGTAAAATGATTTTGGATATTATATATTTTAGAAATATTAAACTTTTTTGAAAATAATTAATTATTACTTTATTAGATTAAAATTAGATTATTTTACTTAAAAAATATTAATTTTTTTTTAATTTTTAGTAAATTTTATTTGCAAAAAAAATTTTTTTTTATTTCAAAAATAAAATTTTTTTCTAAAATTGAAACAGTCTTTAAATGCAAAGTGTGGGATGGATTTTTTTTAGATTTTTGATAAATATTTTTTAAAATTTGAAGAAGAAATTTTAATTGATTTGGGCAAAATTACTCCATTTTTTACATTTTATAAAAATTTATGAACAAATTTTAAAATCGGAAATTTCTAAATATTTTATAATAGTATTGGGCACAATCAAATTTTGTATATTTGTAAAAAAAGTTACAACAATCTCAATTTTTAAAATATAGCATTATAAAAACCGATAAATTTGAACAATTTAAAGAGAACTTGTTCTTTAACACACTATAAAATGCAAAATCGTATTATTGTGAATCAAAGAGCTTGTATCGAGCTACGTGCGCGTTTATCGGGTGCGCGCTTTATGAAAATAAACTAGTGTTTATAAATTAAAATCTGATCAAATTAAATTGGTCAAACTGGTAGACCTTTCAACATAAGGTTGAATGAAAATTTGAGAAGCATTTGATTTGGTAAACAAGTACGTTTAAAGTGAAATATTGTATAATCTTTAGAAACTTTATCTTCTTTAAAAAAACTCAGGTCTCAATTTAAATGGAAAATAAATTGTTCATCAATTATGTTTTGTTTAATTAATAATGAATGTATTTTTTGAACCGTAAAATATAATTTAAAAATTTATTGCTTATTAGTTTCAACATTAAGCAATATAAATATATTCATTTTATTTTTGTTTAAAAGCTAAATTTAAGCGTCTCCTCTTTCATGTTATAATTCAATTTAGTGAGTCAAATAAAAATATTAAATACATTAAATTGTTATTTGAACTTAATTTATTGTATAATGTATATTCTGATGATGATTTAATAAATCGAAAGATCTAACAACATTAATTGGATTTATATGTGGTTTTGGTTATATCAAATTTTAATTTTTTGATCAATACTCCACCACACGAACTAAAAACCAATTTTTTATTACTATACAACTTTTCATGGTATTAAAATTCTTCATTACATGCTACTGTTATTAGTTTTAATTTATCTAACAGGTGTAAATGCAATTCAAAGAGGTTACAGTGAGGTATTTAAAGTGAGACTTTTGAATGAAATTAATTAATCGTAAAATGGTACTTTTGACGTGATCTTCTTAATAATGGATAAGAATATTCGCTCCGCTTTACGAAAGACCTATATCAGGAATGCATTACAAGTTCAAGTTAAAAATACATCAATTACAGGATTATTGACAGTTTTTCCAGCTGTCACAATCCCAGGATTATTGACAGTCGTGCGTACTGAATGCAATGAGATTCAAATTACCTACAACTATGCAACAAATTATGTGCTTCCACAACTAAAGTAAATGGCTACAGATAAGGCAGTATGCAGTTGAAATTAAACAGCTTTGTTGGCTATCACTTTTCTCACAGAACTCTGAATGATTAAATAATAATGAACCAAAGTTAAAAAATAAAATATTAATTAACAGAGAGAAACAGATGTATTGTGATTACATAACAGAAAAAACGAGAATTCTTCTAAAAATTTAGAATATCGTTAATTCTGAAATAATTAAATAACCCTAAACTAATTATCTCAAAACTAGGAACAAGTTTGCATTTCTATTGTTAGGCTACATACTTAAATCCTTTAATACACTAAAATCTAACTGATATAATATCCTCGGCTTACTTTTAATCAAATTACTAATTTTCAATTGATAAAATGGATAAATCAGTTTAAAACAATAGCGTCAATAAATAATGAGTTAACAGGAATTAGGAATTTTACGCTAATCACATAACGTTAGCGCTCATAAAATTTTAACTATATTATTACTTAAAACTGTGATGCGTTTGTGATGAAAACGATTCGAAAAGAAAACCTGAGCACAAGGAGAGATTGATTTGAAATTGGAAGCACACTTGGGAAAACTTTAGTTTCAAGTTCAACTTGTCGTTCAACAAGAAAAACAGTAAAAGAAGAGACAGGAAAGCACAGGGGTACAAAACCAAACAGATATAAACTGTTATATACAACAACAAGTCGAAAGGAATAATGGGAAAAACTATAACTCTTAGATGCGCGACGTTTCATTGATCTGATCCATCAATTTCATCAAGCTAATCTAAATATTATAGTCCACGGCAATTATAATTTTAGAATTCATAAAAAATTTCTTGTTTAGTGCACATCATGCACATATCATATACATTAGTGCATATCATGCAGCGTACGTAAAAAATTCATAGGATTGTTTGTTACATTTTTTTTTTACTTAATATAAATAGAAATATAAATACTAATTTTATTAAAAGATTATGTGATAATATAGTGTGTTATAATAATACTTAGTCTGGGTAGTCTAATTACTTGGAGCACTGCAAGAAGGACGTGGGGTTAGTTAAACCGCACACTAGTAAATCTAAACAGATAATCTTTTTATTAACTAAAAAACTGCTAACCTCGAATTTCTTACAATTCGTGAGCCTTATATCTCAAATTAACAAAAACAATAAAAATGTGACTAAAACATCTTAAATGCTGCATAGCGCACTTTTAATTTCATATACCTGCTAAAATCATTAGAAATATTTATATATTCATATTACACTTGACATTGTCAGTCCATCCATGCTTTTCGTCGTATGTTCATTGTCATCATGTTTTGGTAATGAAAAGCAAGCAAAAGCATGTATTGCATTAGTTTATAATGCTTTGATGATTTCTATTAGCTTTGTGTTGTATATGTAAATGGTTTTACGACATATTTCTTTGAATAGCTGTACGCACGTTTAATTAAAAATATACAAAACAATTTGAATGAATATGCATGTTAGTTTCATTATAATTTCTAAGCTTCATTTTGATAAATTAAACTTATGATTATTTTATTTTACATAATATGTCTTTTACTAACCACTAGAGCCTTTTAGGCTGAAAGGAGGATTTCTGTATTGCAGTGGGACAACAAGTGATAAGTACAAATTTTATTAAATATTCTTCTGTGAAATATCAGGGATTATAATACCCTTAACTAAGATCATCCATATATGACACTGTAGCTACAGGCGTTCAGCGAAAGTACCTTGAAGTATGAGGGTTTAATCCTCAAGGTACTTCCCTTTCTAATAGCTCAACACTGTATTCAAACGAAGGCACAAAAAATACTTTTTAAAATAAATACAAATAAACTATGTAATGTTTATCCCTGTTCAGACATAATACTAATTTTATTAAAAAGTACTATGGGATAATATAAACAAGATACGTAGTTACAATTTATATAAATAATATATTGATTTTTGAGTGAAAATATCTTTAAATAAATTTGTATTTAGGGCTATTTCTTGACATAAGTTAATTCAAATGAGTGATAGACAGCACCGTGGAAAAAATACTCGTACGAATGGCTCCATAGAGACCGTCTAATGGAAAGAAAGGCCTTTAGGAGGCTCAGTTACTATCAATACTGAGTGACTATACATATTAGTTTAGTTCTTTTCTTGAACACAACTTTACAGCCACGATAGCGACCACCCAGCTAAAGAACATAAGCCGTGCAAGAGAACGGAAAGCGTAGAAATTAGTAAGTTTTTGATGTGCGTTTGAATATATTTTATACTGTTCAATTGCTTGTACTTATAGTAGTTTTGTCTCTCTCACTACTTTACCTACTTTCCTATAATACAGGTAGAGTGTATGTAGCTATCCAGCGTCTGCCGTAGTACTTAGAGTCATATTGCGAACTTAATACTAGCTAACGCCGTGATCATTGTTATAATACCGACCTCCGGTTTATTATATGATACAAAGCTGTTATGTGCTTCCCACCTAATTTATTTCGTGTCATTATCATATCACCGCACGTTTTATTTGCACCGTTGATTTGTTTTATTATTATTGCGTTTGTTCGATTTATTAGGAAACCTCGTGGTTATGGTTTTTTTTGTTTAATCGCTATTATTACGTCATTGATTTAATTTGATTTTCATACATTGACATTTATTCATTTGATTTATTATTGATATTTAATTGAATAGATATAATTTTTTACCTGTTTGTTTATATTGTCTAGAAGAACAATGGATATGTTAAATCTTTAATGCTGTTTCACTCATTAGCATTATGTATTTTGCAGATGCTCACGTGAATCTCTAATTTACTTACCAACTGAATGCTACTTGAGCCCTCAGTAAGCGACTGAAGACCGGAGGGACAACAACATCAGTTCCAGCGCGCGGTCTCACGTTAAACTGACCTGGCACCCGAGGGCTATTTCCGAAGGCCGATTTTATTCTGTAAATAATTATATATTCGTTTGCGCCATTTTTGTAACAGTCAGTCTAAGGCTACAGGCCGGAGCAATTAGGCTATTTCGTTGGCTACGATAATGCGGACTGCAGATCGCAGACCGAGTCAACTATACCATGTCGCTGGTCGAGGCAAAGTCACGACAATGAAACCACGGCGGCGGCGGAGCCGCAATAATGAAACAATACCGCTGGTCGCCGCAAAGGTGCGGCAATTAGACCTTTCTGCGGCAATTAGAACAAGCTGCGGCAATTAGGACATGCTGCGGCAATTAGACCATGGCAATTGGAATCACTGCTCGCGACGAAGCCGCGAGTGCAGGCCGCGGCAATTAGGTCATTTAGTTAGCAGTGACCAAGCC
Organism: Adranes taylori; assembly: GCA_009867245.2. NCBI lineage: Eukaryota > Metazoa > Arthropoda > Insecta > Coleoptera > Staphylinidae > Adranes > Adranes taylori. The sequence continues at coordinate 14,082 of WYDF02131836.1, forward strand.
GCGGCCGCAGGACAGCAAACCTGTCCGCGCCGCAGGAAGATATGGGGACTAGGTACGGACCAAAACAAAGTTTACCGGTTCAGCTAGTAATAAATATATATTTTTTAAATTTTATTTATAATAACATCTACACATCACTAATAAATACTTATATTGTTTATATTAACATCATTTCCAATTGTACACTACTCGTTTTAAAATTAAATTTATTTACAATTTTATGAAAGAAACTACAGAGAAATGCTGAGTTCCTTCTGTATAAATCAAAAACATTTCCATTCACTAACAATAATCTGAAGAACGCAGAGCAATATATTAACATCATTCTCACAATCGCTATTCCCGTGAACACTCCTTTATTTATGCATCTTTTTATCTGTTATAAAAACCGTATGACAACATTGCCTTACATTCGACGCGGTAAGCTGTTCTGAACAACAAACGTTCATTCATAGTTTTTACTAAAACTAGCTATAAGCACAGTGAGCAATGAATCACAATGAACCATGCGACTGACTGCATATTTTTGGATGCTATTTTTCTGGGTGAGCCAATACGTTGCATAATGCATTACGTATGTGCATACGGATTATGCTATATTGTATGATGCTGTGTGAAAAAATATTTGTGTCTGCTTTGTTTAATTAAATAACATAAATATTCTCTTGGTGCTTTCATTGAATGCTAGTGTATAGTGTAAAGTAAAAACCTTTTTCTATTTATTATTAAGTTAATTTTGAATAAACTTTTGAACAGTAGGAAATAGTTAATTTAATAGGAATACATTACTTTATAACAATTTACTAGAGGTAGGGAATAAGTAGCGTTAGGTACCGATGGGTGAATAAATACTAGGAAAAAGTAGTGGTAGAGTACAAAAATATGAAATGTTTAGTAGGGGAGAACTGATGAAACCTTATGCAAAGTGTTGAAAAGTTAAGTTGAAAGTAAAAAATTCGAATTTCAAAATAAAAGAGGAACCTTTGCCGATTTGATAATGAAGTTAAAATTTTTAAATAATTTCGTATCAAAAAGAAATTAAATATTAAATTAAACAAAGTCTCGCGTAATTTTAAGTTGACAATTAAACCATCCATTTGCGTAGTTTCGTCGTAAGAAGTACTGAGTGATTTACTTTTATTGCGTGAATCAATTTTTTAGAACTTTTCTGTGCCGGTATTTATTTCTATTTAATGATAAACTATTTTTTCTTGAATTATTTAACACACGTTAATTTTGATTCATTTACTCTCACTTATTGATTTTAGTGTTGTTTTCTTTAAGTTACTTATAAAAAATTTTATGCTTTTATTTGTTCACGCCTTTCCCGTTTATATAAAGAGCGCAATTTGGTACCATCACTAAGCCAGTCAGCCCACGATATAGTAATTAAGCGCCTTTTTACTATTAGCTCCCATTTGATCCCATATATGATCGGATGGGTTAGGTTTGTTACGCCTGTATGAATTTGAAACCTCCAAATGTTCACGTCCAAAATTCAACGCAACTATATAAAATTTTAATTCTCATCATACGACGAAAATGCATGCTAAATGTGGCCCCTAACTAAAACTCTTCATTGGATAATCATTTTCCAGAAGGCGAATGAGATTCAATACATTAATTATAGGCTTTTACCCTTCGCCATCTTCTCCAGTTGCATTCCGGAATAAAGGTAAAACTGACGGGGGGTAGTAAGATGCCACGCGAAATCCTGGAAAGCAACGCTCACGACAATAACGGCTTTCTGGCTATTAGAGATTTTAAAAACGATCGCAGCTTAAATAAATTAGTTTTTCGAGAGAAAGACGATAATTTTCTCCGCCTGACTGCGATGGAAGAATAATGGCAAATTCACTTTAGAGATTATCCAAAAAGCAATGAGATACATAGATTGGAATATTTTAACCCTATAATAATCGTACCAATAATTTCGATCATAATATTAAAAATGATTTTATTTCCATTAATTATTATTGAACCAATATCAAAAGGTTCATATAAAACAACGAGTCAGGAAAATAACGAGTCAGTGTTAAGCATAATCTGTAAAATTACTTATATAATAATTTAGATAAAAGATTATAAATATAATATTATCAGTAGGAAAGTAGGAAATATAACTAACTGGGGCGCACCCTCCAAGGAGGAGATCAAGACAGCAATCAAGCAGCTGAAAACTGGAAAGGCTCCTGGAGCAGATAATATTTCACCAGATCTCAACTGACCAAGGCACCGCTACTGATCTTCTGTACCCTCTCTTCAAGAAGATTTGGAACAAAGAAAACTTGCCACAAGAATGGAGAGAAGGAATACTCACAAATTACCCAAGAAAGAGGACAACATAAGTGTCATAATTGGAGAAGAATTAACTGTCCAATCCAAGTAAAGTGTTGATACGGGTAATACTCATCAGAATGAAAGCATAACAGAGAAAACCTAACAGACGCAATGAAGACATCGAAAATGTAGAAGAATTCACGTATTTTGGAAGTAGAGTGACCAATGATGGTGGTGCAGCTGCAGATAGTAGAGCAAGAATCCGAAAGGTAAATGGCGTCTTCATTCAGCTGTATCTAACCTGGAGGGCAAGAAACATTTTCACAACGACCAAACTCCGAATTTTCAGAACCAATGTGAGAGCAGTGTTATTTTTGAAACCAAACGAGAGAGAAATCCATCTCCATTCAAATCAAGAGAAGAAAATAAAGTTGGATTGCTCATGCCCTCCGATAAAACCAGTATGCTGTAGAAAGACAAATTTTCTTTTAGAATCCGCAGGAAAAAAGAAAACGTAGAAGATATCATGGACTATGGATAAAGAATCAAAGAGGGAAGGAAAGACTATTGCAAAGCTGAAGGTCCTCCCTAGAATTAGAGTACGTCGAAGCCCTATGCTCTGGATAAGAACGAAAGGAATGAAGTAAGTAGATATAATGCAGTAACTTTATTAAATTCCTACAATTTAGTTTTTAAGTTTTTATTGGTACAAAAAATATAAAAATAATTTAAGGGGTTTGCTTGCCTGATATGGGAATATATTCGCCTTTGACATTTTAATTATATATGTAAGTAGCGCAAGTTATAGCGAAAAACTGTATAAAAAAGACATGGGCGGTGCGGGTGTATTAATTTACTAACATTTAAATATGAGCTGAACCAAAAACTGTAAAATGTAACCCGGAACTAAATCGAAATATTGTTTCTTTGCCGAAACGGAACAAAAAACATAACGGTTCGGATCCCTGTAAAAAAAAGGTTGATCTATTTGACAGATGGGAGACATAGACATTAAAACTCTATAAAATCTTCAAACAACACAAGGATACATGCAAAGGTGTCGAGAGATCAACATAGATACAAAACAGGATAAAAGTATGTGATATTTCAGAAGAAGGTTATTTACAAAAATGTTTTTGAGCAGGTCACATTAGTTCTCGCTTTGATGAAAAATCGTTTGAGATCATTGTTTATGGACCAAATAAGAGACTGACGTTTTAGAGAAACCACCAACGTATGTAAAGTTTTAAAAACTTTTTGGTGTTTTTAAAAACTTTTTGAAACTTTTGTATTTATTATTCAATATGACCTGACTATAATCAAACTTTTCAAACAACTCGTATAAAACCCTTTGAATTTTAAATAAGTTTCCCAAGATTTATATTCCGAGTTCATAGAAACCAAGTTAATTATAAAATACCCCTTTTTCAACATCAATTTTTTTTTTTTACTAAATGGTTTGTTTTAGTATACACTATGTATCGATTGACATTTAGTAGATTAGTTTAGTAAGTGTGTTAGTTAACTCGATACATTTCATTATATATTTCATTGATCCACTTAACCCATACAAATTTGTTGATTAAGTCAAGTTCATTTGACATTTGTTCCATTTGTTCACTTTGACATTTGTTCCAAAATATTTCCATTGCTTATTTATCTTGCAGCACATTACTCGCTGTGCACAACAGTGGTGAAAATGCTTTTTGGTCAGTTCGCAAATGTTTGGTTACTAAACTTTATTTCACTCTCCATTTTTTTTAATCAATCTCGCATATAACCTATATATACCATTCGCTACCGTAATTCCCCTATACCTATTCACAACCTTCCTATTTCCTCGTTTATGTACTGGCACAATTTTTCCCATTTTCCACTACTAAAGTATACTTTCCTTACCCTTCCAAGCTGCATTCGTACTTCTTGCTATCGCCCTTACTCCACCTTTATTTAATATCTTCCATAAATCTACTTGAATTTCATCTGGCCCACCAGCCCTATCATTTTTTATCTTTTTTATCTCATCCCTAACTTCTGTTCTGCCAATGTAACCATCATCTTTACTTCTACCCATTGCTTCAATTACTCTCGCCAAACACTCATCCTCTCCCAGAGTTAAACCCTCTTTACGTTTTTTTTTTTCGTTCATCCAATCTTATTTCATTCCCCGCATTCTTATATTTATTTTCCCTCCATTTCTTAAATATCTCCAAACTTCTCCCTCATGTTTCAAATTATTGAGTAATTCACAATCCACTTCTTCTCTAATAGCCCAACATCTTTTTCCTTCTTTACTCCAGGCCTGCCTGGTCTGCTTGTGTTCTTCCCACGACTTTTCCCCATTCCTTACAATTTTTAATACTTCGCTAACTTTCTTTTTTTCCATTGACCATTTTTATCATACACAGAATTTTTAACATGATTCTTTTGTTTCCTTCTTATCCACTTTTCACTAAGATTTCCCTTAACTCCCATTCACTCTCTCCGAATCTACCATCTCCATTCTCTCCTTACACCTCATTCTCTCGATATCCCTCTACACATATGCAACCTCTTTCTGATTTGACTGACATATCCCACCATTCAATTCTTGCTCTCCGATCAGACTCTAATAGGAAGTGGTATGATTCCACTCTGTCCCCAACTTTCATACACTCTACACATTCTCTCGCCCTCTCATTCATTATCACCTATTCTATTACTGATCTACTTTCGCAACTTCTAAAGGTTAATTCACCATCGCAATACTAGCATTTGCCATCACTAAATTTTCCTCATCAAGCCAGTTTATAAATCTCCTTCACGCATTTGTTGTTTTATCCTTCGAATTTCTCCCTATAACTTTCCCATAAAAACCAATGTTGATATCTACTTGCTCTCATATCTTCACATTCCAATCCCCACTATGTTCTAGAATGTCTCTCTCAAATTATCCAACGTTGCACGTAAATTTTTTATTTAATCTTTCCAATCCTTATTCACGTATACCATAACCATCACCCATTTCATCCCCTTATATCTAGCATTCCCTTCCAATCATATTCCTTCAATTTCATTTCTCTAATGCCTTCTCTAACTCTAACCTCCACTCGCATTCTCTAACCTACACTCGCCCTTCCTTCCATAGACTTTCTCGCTGCTCCTTGGAGATATCAACAATAACTACCGGGCATCAAATCATTAATTTTATTCCATGTTTTCTCTTCTACTTAAGTATCTTTTTTTTTAGTAATGTAACATTCCAGCTTACACATTTTAGTTTATCTTTTACTGATTTCCCTTTTTCATCTCTCCCTATTCCTTCAAATTCTTATATACATTCTTTGTTCCTCGTTTCCATCCATCCCCATATTTTTTTAAGATCCTAACTTCTAGTTTCTTCGATTTTACAATTTGAACTCTTGCTCATGCCAGTTCCACCACGCTGTTCTAATCGGCGCATTCCTGTATCCAATCCTAAATCTTCGCTGCTCACCAGCATTTCTTTCGCCCTTACCAGCATTTCCTTGCTTATTTCTCTACCCTTCTTTATCATATTCTCGTGGATAAAAGCTTTTGTTCATTTGCGCAATGACTTTCTTTACATAATCTCTAACTTTTGACCGAATGTTTTTAATTTCACAACCAAATGTCTTTTTGCAATTGATTGTTCCTCATTGAGCTTTGTTCATGTTCTACTTTCACTATTACCCTCTACATTGTAAGTTTTCGCGGCTTTCTTTAAAAACTCTAGGGCTGATACCACATTCTCCTCTACTGATTCATTCTATCCATATTTTATTATGTTATTATTGATTTCTCATCTCTGTTTATTTTCCATTGTAGTACCTTTAATTCACGTGTAAGTTCATTTTTTTCTTCTCGCCAGCAGCTATTTCTTTCCACCATTTTACTTCTCTGATCTGCCTTGAAAGCCTCCACTATTCTACTCCATTTCTAATTCTCCTTAATTTTCTGTTCCATTTCTGTTTATTTTTTTAACAGCTTTAATGTTTCGCTATCTTCTATACTTTTATCTTTCTCTACACCATAAATTTCGTCTTCTCCCTTTTCTCTCTTTGGTGTAAGAGATTTGTCTATTTTATTTCCCTTTGCAAATGGAGTCTCTTCTCCTATTGCTCTCGCTAAATATCTATCCATCCTTCTCTATCTTGGAGTTAAACCTTTTCTATGCTCAGTTTCCTTATTCCGCCTTGTGTGCCACCATATAAATAGCAATGCGCACTATTATGCTGTATTTGCTATAACAATGCGAGTTGCTATACAAATATTCAGATGAACAAAACAGCGGAGAATACTAAATTTTCCTATTGAAACAATTTATGAGAAATAGAATTTGTAAACAAATCATTTGTTTATCTTTACATATTCTTATATAACTTAAAAATTTTCATTAAAAAACAATAACAATGAAAAAGTGAATTTATTTACTAGAACACCTGTAGGTCTAGCCGTTTAATAGGAGGTTTACATTATGCACTAGGATGCTAAATTTTAGTTTATCTTCACAGAACAGAACTTTGAAATAATTAATTATTTTAATGGAAACTTATATGCGTTCATCGTAATTGAATTTCCGGATTATAAAAAGTTGTCATACGCGAGAATCTTTTGCGAGGTTACTGCTGAATTTTTCTAACAGTTTACACAAAAATTTTAATTCAGTATTCCTAACATTACGTTGGTTAAAAAACATGCCGACTCAGGATAGTAATATGATTTTATAAGAATCATAATATATTTACACTAGATGATAACCCGTTGTAAAACAACTATCCATTACCAGGTCATATTTTATTTACCCAAATGAGTTGGGTTATTTGACCCCTACCGGCGTTTTTCGTAATTCACACAGAGTAAAGTAGACAATTAAGTTATATAATATAATCTAACATGATAAAAAAATTTAAATGCACGCCACTGCTATATTGAATGTAAACTAAACGTGACAACAAAGTTATCGAGTTAATTCATGTTTCTTTTAATGCAGCATTCGTACGTACTACAAAAGTTCTAACTATCTCACTCGCACATAAATGCTAGTGATATAATAAGTATCAAAAGCGTTCCAGACACACACACACACACACAGCCAGACGGACGGACAAAGCTAGACGTTTATATATAAGTATTATAATTTCGTCAACAGCAATACTATGATATATATAGTTGAATATTTTGCCTCACTTGTTTGACGAGTCCACAGAATGGCGAAACGAAGATCTCCGTCAGGAGTTAGTAAAATTTTTCATCTTTCATTTCGCAAAAAAAGAAGAAAAAATTTTTTTTTAATATTCTAAGCTCATTATATAAGATTAATTGTTTATCTTATTTGGACAAGCTAAAGATTGTTTCTAGCTATCCATTACGACTATCCATTACAGGTCATATTTTATTTACCCAAAGAGTTGGGTTATTTGACTCCTACCGGCGTTTTTCGTAATTCACACAGAGTAAAGTAGAAAATTAATTAAGTTATATAATATAATCTAACATCATAAAAAAAAAATGTACACCACTGCTATATTGAATGTAAACTAATTCATGTTTCTTTTAATGCAGCATTCGTACGTACTACAAAAGTACTATCTATCTCACTCGCACATAAATGCTAGTGATATAATAAGTATCAAAAGCGTTCCAGACACACACACACACAGACAGACGGACGGACAAAGCTAGACGTTTATATATAAGTATTATAATTTCGTCTACACCAATACTATGATATATATATATATAGTTGAATATTTTGCCTCACTTGTTTGACGAGTCCACAAAACGGCGAAACGAAGATCTCCGCCAGGAGTTAGTAAAATTTTTCATCTTTCATTTCGCAAAAAAAGAAGAAAAAAATTTTTATAAGATTAATTGTTTATCTTATTTGGACAAGCTAAAGATTGTTTCTAGCTATATATTGTGCTAACGAAATATTACTTATAACCTTAATATGTATCAAGCACAAACACACTGGTGCAAATTTCAAATATTATACAAAGGCATTTCCGACTACTCATGGCATGCACATGAGTACCAAGAATTGGCATATTTGAGGCCTTCAGCTCTATAACGGACTAACCCCAAAATATAATATTGAGATAAATGAGAAAATAAAAAAGAAGCAATGACAAAGGTAGAACACAGGGAAACTTGGCATGATGTTCGCATATTAAACCACTACGTTCAGAAATGAAATATGACTTCGATAATAATCAGTGTCAGCTGCACACTTCAAACAACAATCTATTCCTTTTACATGTAAAAGGCATCTTATTATATTTATACATTTTTCTGTACTCTGATTGGCCAAAATTGGCGTCTCGAGCACCCAAAGAAAATTCTGATGTCAAATGTTTTTGATACGTTCAAGAATTTACCGCAGTTGTTTCTCTTGTATTCTAGTGCTTTAATAATATGGTAAATAAAACTTTGCCTATGAAAGTGCCTATGATCAAACCGCCACCCACGACATGAAGATAATTATTGGTGACATGAACGCTAAGATCGGCAGGGAGGAAATATACCAGGAGCACATTGGTAAACACAGCCTCCACTATGAAAGTAATGACAACGGAAACAGGGTTATTATTTTTGCGGCCTCCAAGAACAAGGTAGTGGGAAGTACAACGTTCGAACATAAAAGGTTACTTGGGTATCCCCCAATGGAGAAACTGAAAACCAGATTGATCATGTACTTATAGACAGCAGACACTACTC
>WYDF02131947.1:0-23077 GCA_009867245.2 Adranes taylori
ATACATATCTATCTATCTATCTATCTATCTACTAAGTCTTATTATTCAATAACAAATCAATGGGAAACGAGGACAAGAGAAAGACAGACAGACACATATCACTCCAAAAATAGTTGAATATTTTTGAGGAGACATAAAACAGATATCTGGGGTTTCTCTTGAATAACCATTCTGATTTCATCTTTTCTCAAAAGACTTCCACTGAAATGCTTCGCCCATTAGCATCAAACATATTTAAGTTTCATGTCCATATACTTCCACTAGCTAGTCATTCAGTTTTGAAATCAAAATATCATTCACATTCCGAAATGGGAATCTTGTCGTGTACATTTACCTTATAGGAATAAGGTCCCATCAAGCGGGGTGCAAGGCATCCGAGGCAACAGTCATTAAAGATAAGGAAAAAATAAAAAATTGCTGTCGACATACTGGAACATCAGATTCAGAAACAAATGTCTTCCAGTTTGTCAACAATTAAAAGTAAATAACCGCAATGCATCAGACAGATACCACAAAGATAAATAACCACAATACAATGGTTGTGGATAATGTTGTAGCTAACTTGTGTCATGCGGAGAAATCTGCAGACGACTCTACGGAAAAAGTACTCAAAAGAAGGGTTTGTAAGAATCGCCAACAATTATTCCAAAGATTCTACAAATAATTTGAGAGGACCCTAACGAACGTTGCTAAAACTTTGAGTACTCTAGAAAATCTATCTAATAGTACTTCTCAAAGTGATCTATTGATGCAATGGCTCAACGTTAAGTCTTCTCTGCCCTCTAGTGTGGGATGAAGTGTGGACTTCTCAGGGTGACTTCTCAATATATTTGAGACTTTCGAAATATGAGTCTATCGACGTATCTTAAGGATGAGTTGGGTCTATGCTACAAGGAGCTGATGATTGCAATGTGGGAAGAAAAAATATCATCAAAATAGAAAACTATATTAGTGAGACCATATATAGCAATACACAAAAAAATAACATACTAAATATGTCTAATTATTGAAGCAAAAATCAATTGGGAACAAGACAGACAGGCACATATCACTCCAAAAATAGATAGATACTTTTCAGGGCACCACAATATGTAGATATTCTATTTTATTATTCCTCAATATGATATCAATAAATATTAGCAGTTCCACAATTATCTGAGTTTTCTATTGAATAACCATTTGTTATCGGATAACATAACCCATGTAAATTAAGTAATTAATTAAGGTAATAAGAATAAATCAAATTTAATTCAATTCGGATTACATATACATTTCCTAAATAAAACATTCTAATACACGAAATGAAAACTGCTTTGTTTAACACAAATGCAGAGGAAAGGTACTTTAACACGAGACAAATATTGACCACCTGCGAGTTTTTGGTTGCATTTTACTCTGATTGGAGTGGTAACTTATGTTTTGTAAAGTTTTGACAGCAAGGCAACGCAATATTGATCCTTAAAATTCCCAAGGAATCAAAGATGCTTTCCCATTGGTCGTTCCCCAAGATGCTTTCCCATTGGATTTTTAGCAGAATTTTCCTTAAAGCCACGCCCAACGTGCCGTCGAGTTACGCAAGTGTCACTGTCGAAGCAACAAGTCAAAAGCGTCTTCCTGCCAGCTAATTTCATATAAAAGGATTCACGCAATTAATTGAATGGAAATACTACTTGCCTTGACATTAGTATTTCCATGTCTATTTAAGGGTCGCCAAATTTTGCCTAGCATCCTACCGCCGATATAGGCACAACCCTGTTAGTGGTTGCCCACTATGTATACTTACCATAATATCAAACTGGGGAAGGAAAACCAGGCGACAGAAAAAACTAGGAGAGTAGGACTTGCGTGGGCGTCTTTCGGGAAATTTGGCTTCATCCTCAGGGATCGATCAATGCCCGTTAACTTGAAGAGAAAGATATACGAGTCATATGTGTTACCGGTGGCAACTTACGGTCTGGAGACCAAAACGCTCAAACAAAACAGTACCAACAGATTTCGAGTGTGCCAGAAAGCGATGGAAAAGGCGATGCTGGCAATGAGCATACTGGATCGACTGCAAAACGAACAGATCCGAAGACTGTCACCCTGAAATTGCGTTGGTCAGGATACGTCGCAAGACAAGTCGAGACAAGATGACCGAAACAAATCATCCAATGGAGACACAAGACCATAAAGAGGAGGCTGGGAAGACCGCAACTCAGGTGGATGGACGATATACAAAAGGCTGCAGGAAAGAAGTGGCTACAGACAACATCCGAAAGACCGGCATGAAAAAGGATAGAAGAGGTCTGTATAGTGTCCAATAGTGGACGATGATAGCCTGAGGAAAAAGATGCGATTCGATAATTTTTTATGGTAATATACTCGATACATTTAGAAAATCTGTTCAAGTGATTAGATATTGATGAAATACATTTGAAAGAATGTTTTGGTCTGTATTAAATTTACATATGCATCAATGTCATTTTGAAAAATAAGTTCCTATTGCTCTAAATCTTCTTATCACAAGTCATTCAGTATTAAGGGGCGTTCGAAATTTTTTGACCAAGCATATCCCAAAGATGGAAAATTGAAATCGAGCTAGACGCTGAAGGCTGAGTTTCATATAATACATAAAGCGTTATCAAGCAAACATTTTGTTCCAGTAGCGATTATAAGTTCCAGAATGTTCCAAATTTAATCCTACCCTTTACTGGTAGTATTTAGTAGTAGTTGTAGACTGTTCATTGTGGTCACCCGCGCATCCACCTGGACCTTATTAGAGCTCGTTCTAGAAGTAATCTATGAGGTCACGCGGTCCTTTCTGAAGTCTATCATAAATAGTTTGTGTTATTGGAAGCTGTCATTTTAAAATTCAACATGGCGGCTGATAGATCATTTGCGGTTTGGGATTTTAGCGAGAGAATTGAATTGCGCACCGGAGCTCCCGATTTGAATTTTAACTAAAGAATTAGATTCAAAATAAAATTAACTAGATTCGAAAAATGTGAGTAGATTTTTTAACTACAGGTAGGTACATACTTGCATTTTAAATAAGTATATGCTACATACAGTAGATGTTGATAAATTTTGATAAATTTAAAATTTGTACTCAGTGTTCCCTCTAAGTAGTATGACTTGCTCTGTCTTCGTCAGCATAATGTGATCGATTGGAAGCTAAAGGTGTGGTATGCATACTGATATTTTAATTTAAAATGTAAATAAATCTTTATTTGACCAAAATCGGAAGAGAGTATTCAGTTGATATTAGTGCATACTTGCCCGTTTTAGAAGTTAAAACCTTGTCTTTCTGGTTTTATTCCAAATGAAACCTTAATTACATTTTTAATTAAAATATCAGTGTGCATACCCCACCTTTAGCTTTCAATGATCACGTGACGTAGACGGGACAAACCTACTTATGATAGACCCCATAAATGATAGTGTAATGTCACAGAAAGAGTGTGAGGACATTAAATAATTCAACAGGAAATATGTATAAGAAAAGTCATATCTTCTGTTTTTTGATTTGAGGACAGCGTTTGATAAAGTAAATAGGGAAATGTTGTGGGAGAGACGGAAGACTGATGTTGTGGGCGAGTATAGATGGAAATTTATGTGATGTGATAAGATGGATGTATGAAGAGGCTAAGGTACGAACTAGAGCGGAAGATAGAGTGTCCGGGTGGTTTAAATGGGGAAAGAAGTAAGGTAGGAAATAGAGTTAAGTGCAACTCTATTTCACGCTATCATTTCTGTAGTCTGTCATAAATACTTTATATATATTGAGAGCTGTCATTTGAAAATCCAATACAGTTTCTGACAGGGCCTTTTCGGTCTGGAATTTGGCCGGATATTTGAATATGAAATCCGCTCGTCAGGGAAATTACCGATTTGAATTTTGATAAATGTCAGTAGATTTGTAACTAGGTAATTTAAAAGTAACTATATTTACGTTCGTTGTTCAAATGTAACTAGATTTTGTATCTATACCAATCAAATGTCACTAGAATTTCTACTAGAAGTGTGTAAGCACTGGTATTTGAATTTCAATACAGAAATGTAACTAAATGACGCTGTCTGGCCCTATCGTCCTCGTGGTCGATTTGAAAATATATGGATATCCACACTAGTATTTTAACCAGTTGCTACAAAGGTGAATACACAATTGTATCAATATTACTACTCATCCGATTTGAGTCAAATGTACATTTTTAATTAAAATCCCAGCGTGCATACATAGCCACCTTTAGTTTCAAAGCGATGAGGATGGCGATGTCAAGATGCGTCATTTCAAGTATGGGCTCGCATTTTAGTACATACAAAAGGTCAGAAAGAGACAGAAATAAGATCGGTATTGATATCATATACCACAATATGACTAAACTTAAAATTAGCATGGATTTTTACCAAACCATTCTCTTTCTAACATTTCACTTTCGCGACGATCTACAAAAAAAAGTTTCGTTTTTCTTTTAGTAAATTTTTTAAATGAAAAAAAGGGAAATTGAACAAAAATTTTGAGGTAAATAAATTTTGGAGCAATTTGAGATATTTAGTTTTGACGCATTGTGTTTTTAAAGAAAGAGGTGCATCAAATCGCAATCGTAACCATAATTTATTTGCAATTATTATAATATATCTTAAAAGTTATGATTTATTTTTAATAAATTATTTACTTAAAAAAATTGTTTTATTATTATGCATATTTTAAATCATATTTCAAAATACGTCTCTGTTTCATGACATGTTTATGAAGAAATCTATAAAATGAGATCTGTGTGGAGGTTATTGAAACCGGACGCTTCACTCGAACGTTATCTGTGCAGTTTTGTTCCCAGAAAAGAGATCTTTGTATTGATGTATCTATACATATAGATGTATAAAGCGTGTTCCAATTTGTGCTTAAAGCCATAAACTGAAATTGATGTAATTCTCGACATTTATTAAGGAACTTTTTATCATCAGTAGCGGCGCCTGTCGGCATGAAGAACAAAAGAATAAATAGATTGGCATTGACTGTTAAGTTCAGCGTTTTTATAATTTGCGACATTACTATATATTTTTTTCATTATCTATTAAAATGTTACTAACAAATTTATTTCGTACTCATATATTTCGCTTTTAGACCGTATTTAACTACATAAACAGGGGAATGTCTTCTTTTAACTTAACGCCTACACAAATTATAATTCGTGATTTTCAAAATGCCAACTGGCAACATTTTCAACAAAAAATAGCACAAAACACTCCATGTAACATACAAATGTATAACCCAACTCAAATCGATTTAGCTGTTGTCACACTAACAAACTTAATTCCGTAGTCAGCTCTCGAGAGTATTCCCATAAAATCAGTAAAACTAAATAGACATCTACTTCCCCCAAATATTGTCAACATGATACGAGAGAAAAGGAAAATCTATCGACAATTTCTGTTACGTAGGGATCCTGTCACGTACTCTCACGTCGTGTCACGTGCAATCAAATCTGAGTGGAACAGACTCAATGCTCTAATAAGACGCAAAATAATTGCGTACAAGGAGGAGTGTTGTGTCGGAGCCACATCTAAACTCAATTACCAAGATGGGGTAAAAATTCTGGCAAAAATTCCAAGTCCTTACATGGCGGAAATCAAATACCAGATTTCAACTAAATGATCCCCAAGGTAAACTTATAAACTTTCTTTCCAGCGCAATTAGCTGAACACTTTGCAAACCACATGGAACAAACCTATCAAATTCAATAAAACCCCCTTTTTGACAACAATTTTCAGTCAGACACTAATTCTCTCGTGAACAGCTTGTTTGCAAGCAAGCATTCACCTATTCTCAGTTTTCCAGGATCTGATGATTCTCTTTCTTATATCGCAGACAAGGTCTTCGAAACCAGCTCCTGGTACACTAACAGTCGAATTCTCAGAAACAATCCCCAAGAAAACATCATGCTACTTTTGAAAATATATAGCAAATGTCTTTTACTAGGATATTTCCCCAATCCTTGGAAAACTGCCAAGCCCATTATGATACCCAAACCTAATAAAGATTTGAGGTCTCAACCTCAAACTCAGGATTATCACAGTGCTCTATACGCCGATGACACGGCTTTTTGGGCCTGCGAGCCACAAACAAAATCCAAAATTGCCAAAGCATCCAAAATTGCCTCAACACGTTTTCTGACTGGGCAAATAAATGGCGAGGGCAAATAAATTATAATAAAAATAAACATTAGAGCCCTTCTGAAATCCAACTCCGCCTATGGAAAGAACCTATCTGATTAAGGGATGAGGTGATGTACCTTGGCATAACTTTCAGCAGAATCTTCACAGGACGGCTGCGAGGCTGACACCAAAATACTTCATCATACCTACAAAACCTATGTAAGACCAATTATCGACTACAGAGCACTTATATACTTTTCCCCCACAAATAAGGAAATTCATAGGCTAATAACTTGTGTCACCAATTCCATTATAAGTTTCCAAGCGCCAATATATATGACCACTGCGCGGCCACTCCTATCAGTGACAGATTGAAAACACTTCTCGATATCCACTTAAACGTTCACAAGAAAACAACCCGATAATCTACAACACGCTGAGGTCCACTTGGAAAGTCCAAAAATGGCATCGTAAACCGCCTAAAGGACCTTTCCCCCATCCACCAGGCAGAATTATTCAGTCAATGCAAGAGACTCCAGAAATCCCGATATAATACCATTATCCTTTCGTTAAGGGGAATTAACTTAGATAAAATATAAAAAGACAAAACAAACATAAAAAAATATAAATATATATATATATATATATATATTATAAAACTGGAACAAAATAAAATATACACATCGTCTGCTGCAAAATATGACCCATAAGGCAATAGGATATTGCCATCTAAGGTGCAAGCAGCGTAACATCTAAGGTCAACAACCACTGACCAAGTAAATATTAGAAGGTAGATAAGATCAATCTAGGAAGTCAGGTAGCCCCATGTAATCAAATTCCTTAATCTCAAACCACAAACCAAAAAATCTAATACATATCCAAAAAACCGAAACTCAAAACAAGATATTGATTCTCGGGCCAAACATTACCCAACCCTGAACCAAAACCTAGAATCTCGCCAATTTTATCAAATCCGGAATCAAAAACTCGAATCCCTATCCAAAAAGCTAATCTCGGCACCCTAATTAAATCTCGAGCCACAAATTGCTCAACTCTGAGGGCGGCCATTTTACTATATAAATACTCTTGTATTCGAATCCAAAAAAATCTAATCTCGACACTCTAATCAAATCTCGAGCCAAACTGTCCTCCACGAGGTACTGTGTACGCCCTATTTTGGAGTAATTCACAGTATACTCTCCCACGGTATTCTCTAATGGGGTCACTCGACGACTCCACCAACGTACATTTGCGCTGTAGCAATGTGGAGTACGTGCGATTGCCGGCGCCACGTACAGATTTAAAACCCTTATTTTCTAGTCTAAACATAATTACACGGTCTTTTTATTTTACAGAGCATGCTCTAGATAAGACAACATGGAGGCAGTATAAGGCGTTTGGGGGATGTGCACGACTATAATACACGAAACAGAATGGGCTTTACCCTTCAACGATGGAGATTGTCTAGGTCACAAAATGGAACAAATCATATTGGAATTATTTGATAAAGAAAGTAAGAAAAGCTTTAGGAACAGTAAGAGAAGGGGTTTTCAATTGAGAAAAATACACAAAATTAAGGGAGAAATAAAAGAAGAAAAAGGACTTTGGAAAATTATATTAGAGAAGGCAGATATGGAAGAGATGAAGACTATAGAAACAGAGTGCGAGTTGTGGAAGTATTTGAGAAATATGGGCAGAGTTGAGCGAAAAAGGGAAAAGATTGATATAAGTTTCAACGAATGGGAAAAGAAAATTAAGAAGAAAATGGGCGCGGAAAAAACGAAGGAAAGGGATAGAAGAGGATACAAAAATATGTAATAAGTGTAAAGATATTAGTGTTGAGGAATTGGAGTATATGAGGCGGTAGTGAGAGGAATGAATGACATATGGAGAGGTGAGTTAGAAATGCTCGAGGAATGGAAGAGGGAAGAAATCGTTCCAGACTTTTATGAACGGATAGTACAGATTGTATGCGAAGGTTGTGAACTGAAAGTTAGAAAGTGAAATGAATGAGAAGGGTGTTTTATCGTGCATACAAACGGGGTTTAGAAAAAGGCAAATAATGTATAGAAAATTAGTTATACATTTTATTTTTGGATTTAATGTCGGTATACTACAAACTGATAAGGAACAGGCTGTGGAATAAAATGGGGAATTAAGCAAGTGTATGAAAGAAATGTGGTGCGAGCCAAGTGAGAATATTTCAGATTGATTTGAAGTATGTAATGGAATCCATCTCGTTGGGTAACAGAATATGTAGTAGTGCCCCACGTTGGGTGCCAAAATATACCTTTAGGTTTGATAAACTAATAATTTTCTATAACATATAATGGTCGTACATGAAACTCAATTTATTTATTTTAATTAGCTGGGCTAATTTTTGGGATGAATTAGTTGCTCCGATTACGTGGGGTTGCTTCTATGACGTACATTAGCTTCTATGACGTTGGGTTTCTCTTGGTTGTATCAAAGACGTAGATTGCAGGGAAGACTTTATAAAGAATTTCTCAGTGAACGAAATGAATAAGAAGATGATGATAATAGGGCGGAAGATTCAGCGAAAAATAACGTAGTACCTGTATATATACTTGACCTGATGTTTATAGAATTTATTACTGAATTAAATTAAATTTTCAATAAAGTAAGCGACATACTGTTTGCACTCACTTGAACAAATCGGATTCAAGCCTGCGATTTTCCGCCCGATGTTCATGAAAATAGATCTGGTCATTCAATGAGGATTATATTAGTGCGAAATGCTTGCTCGAAGACTACTAGCACAAAGTGCAAAATGCGTCTGATCTGTTGAGCTATGTGAGCCTTTTAATTTCGAACTGTTGGCGTACATAAATTCCTTATGCATTTGAAAGTAGTGGTGGGTTTTACATAAAGAAGAGCTCAAAAATAGCAATAGTGTTCGAAGTAAATAAGAAAAGTTCATTAAGCCATAAAATTCTCCGTTAGAGCTAGGAAGCTATAAAAAGGAACGATTATAAGATAAGAAATATCTCTCCTCGAAATTAGCATCTACATATACAATTTTATTTTGGTCAACGTCTATGTGTAAATAGAAAGTTTGAAACACTTGCATCTCAAACAAACGCACATATACGCAAGAAACCATAAACTACGCTGCTTGCTTGAGCGCTAATGTCTTTTTTTGTGCAAAAAACGGACCAACTGAATATATGCGTTATATCTATATTATATACTTTACCATACTATTACATATACTGCACCAATTAGGACGTCGATCGCTTCTTCTAAATATCTATATACATTTCTGTATCCCGAGTAGATTCTCTGATTATACACTGCATAAATTTATTCGTTTAATTATATTATATCCTTTATTAATTCTTGATTATTGACTTACTGATCTAGGTAAGTTCTATTGAATTAAAGTAATGTCTCGTAGCGATATTCTTTCTTGGAATTAATTAGTTGATGATTATTATAACTTAATTTTATTCATTTGCCGACTTTTTCGTTTGAGGCTGTTTAGCCGATAACATGTGGAACAAGGTGTAAAACAGAGATGTTCGTTAAGTGTAAATTTATTTAACTTAAATGTATCGGATCCAGAAAGTGTATTAATGATAGGATGGGTGATTGTTGATGGAAGAAATATATGGTCACTGTCTTATGCGGATGACACTGTGCGTTTGGCAAGAATGAGAAAAGATATGAACGAGATGATTGGAATGGTTAGTAACTATATGAGGATAACAAGGTTGCCTTGGGAAAGTAAATTTGGATTCTCTTTGCAAATAAGGTGCTGATTTTGAATGCATGAGTGAGTAGTGTAATGATGTATGGTGCGAAAGTATAGGCGGTGAGTATACGTGTAAAAATTTAGCATTTGAAAAAGGTTTATGGAAGCATATGCTTGGATTAGAAAGGTCGACGCTGAGTGCAATTTTTTTGAAACTAATATGTGTAAATGTCGGGTAGCTTTAAGAAAATGGCAAAATATGAATGGAAGGTGAGGAATGATATGTGAGTGAGAGTGGCGAAGTATGTGTCTGACCAATGTAATAATGAAATGAATCTAGGGGTTCATGTGAGTGTATAGATGAAGGAGAGGGCAAATGTTTATGAGAGATTAAGGTAATCGTTGAAATGGTGGAAAATGAAAATAAATTAAGGGAGATTTGTGGTTAAAAAAATGGTGGAGGAAATGAAAGATGTGGAGAACAAGACCGGAAAGAAGGGATGCGTAGGAACCGTTTGAAAAGAGAATGCAAAGAATATATCGCTGAATTGAGAAAGTGCGTGGGAGAGGATAGAGAGGGGATAAGAATAATGAGAAAATGGAAAAGGCGAGTGATAAATGGGGGTTTATACAAAAAATTGATGAAGCAAGTTTCCTTCTCCTCTCTTCAAGAAAGAGCTTTGAAAAATTCATGCTTTGTGCGTTGGTTAAGAATTTATGCTTTGATGTACTTACATATGGACGTTTATTACTTAAGTAAACAATGTAATGTATGAATAGTTGAAGGATGCCAATTAAAAGTTATTATTATTATTATTATTCTTACAAGCCCTAAGCCATCAGTTCTGGCCAGGGCTGTTCTAAGTCATATAAAATATAACTACTCACCTCTTCCAAATATATACGCACTTAATAAGAATAATGGGCAACATATTGGTTGGAAAAACAGATTTGTAACTATCAAGCCAAGCGAACACTTACACGCAATTAGAAACCGAAGCAAGACGTGCAACGCATACAAGATGAACTGTACTAAAAAGAACTACGTGTTGTCCTCAGAAGGCTTACACAGACCTATGCTTTTCATATAGCGAACTTTGTAAAGTGAAAAGCACGTATCAAGGATGATAAGAATACAACGCTTGCCTTATATATTTCGGGATTAGGGAACAAACACAATTACTTATCATTGAAATATTCTCCATAACCTCGATACACTTTTGTATTCGTTTAAACCAATTTTCGAAGAACTATTGCCACTCTGATTGAGATACCTTCGAAACAAGCAGTTTATATGCATCAAGTACTTCTTCACGTGTCGAGAAAACTTGGCCTCATAATTTATGTTTGATGTGCCATTAGGACTAAACAGCGGATGACTCATCAAATCGACGTTTTGGGTGCTCAAAAAATCACTTGTTTGAGCCGATGTTCGTGGAAGGTCCCATTGTCGTGATGGAGACTATCCGTCTTCGGCGGTTGGTTCTCCGAAGACTTCTGACAAACAAATGGTTGTGTACCATTCAGAATTGAGTGTTCTACGTTGCATCAATGGTACAGTTGCGACAGTATTTTTGAAAAAAAAAACTGGCGACCATTTGCTTCGCAGTGTTTCGTGCTCGAACAACTTTCGTTGGATTTGGTGCGTTTTGAAAACCCCACACTCTCGATTATTTTGAGCGATTGCCAAAGTATTTGGGATCCAAAGCGAAAAAGTGTTTTGACGACCAAATAGTTATGGAATATTGA
Organism: Adranes taylori; assembly: GCA_009867245.2. Lineage (NCBI taxonomy): Eukaryota > Metazoa > Arthropoda > Insecta > Coleoptera > Staphylinidae > Adranes > Adranes taylori. Next base: position 11,603 of record WYDF02131947.1, read on the forward strand.
ATGTCTGCTACTCCCAATAATGTCCAAGAATGCCTCAATTTCACGATAAATAATGGTCTTGCCAAAAGTCAATTAAGTTCATCGATGCACTGTTTCTGAGTTAATTCTACGTCGAAAGTTATAAAAAATAATCTCACCACGATTTGATTCCATTTTTGGCCAAGATGAAATTTTCAAGTTATTGTAAATAACTCAAATAGGGCCCATAGGTTAAAACTTTCTGAGTAAGAAATACTCTCAAAAATGTCAAGCTTTACAATAAAAATGCTTGTTTTCAACTAGCCGTACTAGGGTTGCCAAATCCCGAAATATAAAAGGCAACCCTCGTACATAAATGAGTGCTGGTTGCTGTGTAAAAACGCTACGAGAAACCGCAAAAGAGAAAACAAACATTCCTGAATAAACAAACGAGATTCCGCTGATATTCTGCACATATAGTGAAGTCGTAAAATATGTAATTAAGTAATAAAACAATCACAATTTTATTGTTATCTTTTATACAAATCTTGAGCGTGACCCATCTACACCAATCTAGCTCAAATAAAATATGAGAACATTAACATTAAAATTAATATTCAGAACCATAGGTCTCAATAAATTTGAATTTCTGAACGGTTCTTAATCAGATTATCTTGCAAAGTGAAGCTTCAATTAACTCAAAATCAATCTCAAAATCTTTCTTTTTTTTTACTAAGTATTAGTGAGTTATTTCGACAAGGAATGAATTTGAGAGTTGCCTTTTATATTTCGGGATTTGGCAACCCTAGTGCTGCTAGCTAAAAACTGACATCTGTAACGTAGAGTTTGACAGTTTTGACAGCTTCGACCAAAAATGGAATTAAATCGTATACATTGGATTAGGTCAACAACAATACATCAAACAATTACATTCGACATTTGGCGATGAGGCACAATCAAAAACCAGTGTCGATGGTTCACCGAAATCAATCGTGACCGTAGTTTGCTCAACGATGAATTTTGTAAAGGTTCTCCAAAATCAGTGGATACTGTGCTTGAACTGGATTACGAAAAAAACATGAATGCTGTGCCTGAACTGATACTGCAAAATGGTCATGTGTCCTATCGTGAGATTAAAACATCCATGTGCATTAGTGGGACTAGGATCTATTCAATATTGCATAACCCAAAAAAAATTATTCTCAAAAATAAACAGCAGTCAACTACGTGGGTCTTTTTTAAACAACGAACCATATCCTACAAAAGTTATTCAGCCACGAAGCATTTCTAAGCAAATGATTGCCTGTTTTATGGGAAAAATTGAACATGTTGCGACCACACCATTGTTGCAACGTAGATGGATCAATTCTGAATTATACACAAACATTTGTTTGCCAGAAGTCTTCGGGGAAATAAGGAAGACTAACCGCCGAAGACAAATCATTCTCCACTGCAATAATGTGAGCTCGATAACATCGGCTCAAACAAATGATTTTTTTGAGCATTCAAAGTCTCCATTTGATGGGGCATCTGTCGTTTGGTCATGTTTTGGCACCCAATGCCTTCTTTTTATTCCCGCACATCAAAAATAAATTACGAGGTCAACGTTTCTCTACACTTGAAGAAGAAGTTGATGCGCTCCAGTTGATGCTTGTCTCGGAGGTATCGCAATCGAAATAAAGAAAGTGCTTCTAAAATTGGTTTAAACAAATACGAGTGTATTGATATTAACGAAAAATATTTTGAAAAATAGTAAAGCCATTTTCGACGATGAATATTTGTTTTTGTTCCGGAATCCCGAAATTTAAACGGCAACCCTAGTAATTATCAATTCAGTGTTAAGAATCAAATTCTTGTTAATAAAAAAATCATTTTCATTAAAATTAATTTATAATCTACCAGAAATATTATTGCCATATTTATAAAAGTACAGTTATCGAATTTATTTAAATTGAGATATATTTACGAGAATAACAAGCCTTAAAATTGTGAAACCGATATGACACATCCGGAATGTGATATAAAACTGAAGTCGTTATAAAATTTCTATACTTTCATTAAATGGCAGCAATTACATTTTTAATTAATATCACTACGTTCACATTCATTCGCCCCCAAGAAATTTGATCAGAAAAAGCTTAACACCAGTGGTATTGCATATTTTGAATAAATCAATTCCATAAAATTGATTAAAAATCATAGAAAATAGTACAAAAGTTATTTTAAACTGGGAAAAGCTATGAAATGAAGCAATTTTGTGTTATCTAAAGAGAACAAAGAGAATTCTCAGTGTGTCTCCAAAAAAGGTTTAAATTATTTTTAATATCTGAAAATAGGTTCAGTATTTTCAATCCTAAGTTTTATTTTCCCAACTTTCATACGTTCAAAATTATTTAATACAATAAACTGTTTTTCCAAGGACAAATTAGTACTTCTTATAGCGCCGTCTCCCTGAGGAGGTTAGCGATCCAATCAGCTATTTTGGCTCGAGAAACTACACCCCTAAAAATCTTTATCGATGTTCTTCCGAGCCATTTCCTCAGATCCTTCAGCCATGAATTCTAGCGTCGTCCTACTGATCTTTTGTCCTCAACTTTCTCTTTGATGGTCAATCGGAGCATCCCATACTTTTACCACGCATGATGTGCCTGATGTGTAGCAGTTTCCTTTTCTTGATAGTTTTCATCAGCTCTAAAGATTTGTCTAGTATACTGAGGACTTCGATGTTTGTCCGCCTTGCTATTCATGAGATGCGTAATATCCTTCAGTATAGGTATAATTTCGAAGCAGTTTATACGATTTTCCATCTCCTAGTTGAATGTCCAACTTTCGTATCCATAGAGTAGGATAGGAAAAAATGTAACTGCGCAATAATCGCACACGGAACTGAAGACTTAGGTCGCGTGCGGTAAAGAGGTTTTTCATGCTGGTGAAGGTTCTACGAGACTGCTCGATTCTAGCATTGATCTCAATTTTCGGATCACGCTGTTCATTCACGACAGCTTCCAGGACTCGAAATGTGTGTACTTGTTCGATGGATCTATCATTTATGTATAAAACAGTTGGTCTTGGTTTCTTAGAGAAATCCACGACCATTGTTTTCTTGACGTTCACCAAGAGGCCGAAACACTGGCTGTGTGTCAAGATAAGATCCATAGCTCTCTGAATATCTGTAAGGCTGTGGTATGAGTAGCGGATGTTCCTGATTCTTCTACCGTTCATCTTGATGCCTATATTGGCGCCTTCAAATGGTTTTATGAATATAGTTTCAGAATAAAGATTGGACAGAAGGGGAGATAGCACGCAACCTTGTCGTCCACCCCCTTATGTATTGCCATGTTTTTAGACGTTCCGCCATCCATTCTTACTTGTGCAGTTTGGTACAAGTAGAGGCCTGTAATAATGCGCAAGTCGCCAGCGTCTATATCTGAGGCTCTTAGAATTTCTGTCATGTTCTGATGTGACAAGCATTGAAAGGCGTAAATGTCGATTGGTCCTCGTACTTGCCTACAGCGCTTTGCAGTCCGCTTCGCCGCGGCCTGCGGTTGCTCTTGACGCACTTTTAATTATGACCACCTAGGACCCTCAAATATCGTTACTACATCAGAAATTGTCAACAAAATCCATAATATGATTATGACAAACCGTTGAATAAAAATCCCTGAGCTAGCAAAGGCTGCAAACATATTAACTTCATGGGTGTCACGCTTACTCGTTATCGGCCAATGTGTTACGCATTTGAAAAGCTTTTGGCAAAGATTAAACGTAATCCGAAGAACTTTTTGTATCGATACGTAACTTTTGAAGAAGTGTGGATCCATTACTATGCACCGGAGGCAAAGGAAGAGTGAAAGTAGTGGAGAAAAAGCGGCGAAGGTCCACCGAAGAATTCAAAGACAACCTGATCGGCCGATAATGTGTTGGCGACTGTTCTTTTGTATGCGAAAAGCATTATTCTTATTGATTATTTGGCAAATGGTAAAACCATAATTGGCGATTACTAAGCGACATTATTTGATCGTTTGGAGGCAAAAAAAATTTCTTCCTAATAACGCACCCGCTCACAGAGCGATCGTCATGCAGGCAGAATTGAACCAATTAGGCTACGAACTAATCGACCACCCACCGTATTCACCAGATCTAACCCTTTGCGACTTCTTCCTGTTTCCAAACCTAAAAAATGGCTCGGAGGACGCCGTTTTGCAACAAACAATAAGTGATGATCGAAAATTCCCACTATTTTGAAGACCTGAAGCAAAATTACTTTTCGGATGGGATGAAGAAGTTGAAAAGTCGTCGTGAAACGTGTATTGTTTTAAAATGGGACTTGCCTTAAAACGTTGAGAAACAAATGATGAGAAAAATAAAAATTGTACATTTTCTTACTTAGACTACATTTCCGTCAAACCACCCAAGTATATTTCTGCAAAGGTCATAGTATCCAATCCAGAGTCTATTACAGAAGATTATCTTTCAGATAATGATGAAATAATAGGTCAAACTAAAAATCCTATTATTTTTAGTGAAAGTTATGATTCTGAAAATGACATACCTATTTCAAGACTAAGAGAAAGGCTGTATCAATCCCAGCTGCCAAGTTTATAACGGTCTACGAGGGTGGTTTGAAAATCTAGCTAATTAGTTGAAATTTACCTGCATGACGGACGCTCTGTGAGCGGGTGTGTTGTCAAGATGAAAGAGAACTTTTTGGCGAGCGAAACCAAGGCGTTTTTTCTTCAATCCGGCGTCGAAGTAATACAACACTGCTGCGTAATAATCGCCAGTAATGGTTTTACTCTTTGACAAGTAATCAATAAGAATAATGTCTTTCGCAGCCCAAAAAATCTTACCAGCTGATCGGTGTTGTCGTTGCCTTCTTCTTCGGTGGGCATTCTCCGCAGTGATGTATCGTGAGCATTCTCCCGCAGTGAGCATTCTCCCATGTTTCATCAGCAGTGATGTATCGACAAAAAGATCCTTCGGATCATGTTTTACCTTCGCCAACACCTTTTTCGAATCCGACACAAGTATGTGTTTTTGGTCGATAGTGAGTAACCGAGGCACCCAACGCGCGCATATCTTCCAAATGTTTGTGTATGATGGCATGTACACGCTCAGTTGTACACGCCAGTTGTGTAGCCTCTGACAGGTCACGAATTTTGATTTGACGGTTTGCCATAACCAGATCCTGGATTTTGTTGACGATTTCTGCTGTAGTGACGACATTTGGAAGCCCTAGGTGGTCATCATCAAAAACACTCTTACGACCACAAACAAATTCAGATTTTCAAAATATAACTGTCGTTAGCGACTGTGCAGACTCGCTATAAACAACATTCAGTTCAACTTTTATTTCTGCATTGTTTTTCCCTTTCCTGCGAATGAACTTAATCACTGAACGATATTCGACTTTTCCCATTTTTCACAAAACACAAAAGTTGCTAGCTTGCGATGGCTGTAAAAGGCAAATTGTTCTTTTCGCCTTAAATTTTGACAGACATCATGTGTTGGATGACATATGTCAAAACCATTCAACAAGACTTGCCATTTTATGGCGTTAGTTGTCACGTAACGCCATTTATCGAAGGCTAGATTTATGTGAAACCAGCCTCGTAAATGGTGAAAAACGAAACAACCAATCCCACCTTTTCCTTTTACAACTGAAAGTGGAGTCCCTAAAATTATAAAAGGAACTAAAGTCCCGTCGCAGCTTCGCTTGCGATATTTGTGAATATCAACGTATATTATATCCACGTATCAACGACAGCTATGCTGCCCGTATTGCCGCGGCTTGTGATCGTGCCAATGGCGCAGACAGCTTTTCTGTCCGCATTGCCGCGGCTTGGAGAAGTTGATATGCTCTGCTGTTCGCAAGAATATTTTTGCCAAATTGCAACTTCCTAAGTTAATTCGTTTCTGAAATATGGTTATTTTAATTTTTGTTCAATACGATCCTCGCTTCAAGAGCTGAAAATCAAAATTTCGTCTTACACGTGTCTAATAAATTTTAACGAAGAATATTTTGCCCAGTTTCAACTTCCTAAGCTAACTGGTGTCCGAGATAGGGAAAATTCCTCACTCCACCAACCGCAAAGAGGTACAAGATGAAGATGTGCTCTATGTAGGACTAAAGTCCGTACTGACTGGATATCTTCAGTTTGCCAAGTATCATTATACTTGGGTAGAGAAAATGTGTTTCCAGAGATATTACAATAAATAGATAGATACCACATTGTTTGAATAAAATGTTTTTTAAAATAAAATTTTTTATTTTAATTTTTTGTAATTGTGCTGTGGTACATTTAGAATACCATCAGTTTTTGTAAAAAAAGAATTGAAAAAATGATCATATTTGTGATTTACCATCATTTTTAGATGTAATAAGTACGCCTGAGCATAGTAAAATAAAAAAGGTGGTTCCACCTGGGGTGTAATTTTTTTAAAATCTGGGCTCCAGTAATAGATAAACAGGGTATCAAAACTAATGAACATCTCTGGGAAATCTGTATCGAGCTACAAGGAGATTGTGTACAGAAATAAAGATATGTGTTTTCTTTATGAGCTCGGGTACTTCTGGTACTACCCTCGTATATGAGAAGGGACAATATAATATCCACCTTCATTTCCAACGTTCTTTCGATAGCCCTGAAACAATTACAGAACTGGAGATATGGACAGACATACATTAGAACAGCCTGTATTTGATTTGTTATAGTTTTATAGATAAATCTATAAATATATTAAAACCTAAATGCGTGTGGTAACAATAAAAGCGCGTGTTAAGTGATAAGACAGAGAGATCATTTAGGAAAAAAAAAGTTCTAGGAATTTATCGCAGAACAATAAATTATCGATAATTTTAATTCTTCAGAAAAGTATGAATTTAAAATAAGTTAGATAGGGGGCGTTTCAATCTCTAAACATAATTAAAAATTAGGCCAAATATGTAAAAATAGTTACATAAAATAGGGCCTTCAACTAGAACGATAGCAACAAGTCTACGAAATTAAAGAAAATTAATGTACGGTGTCCACAGCATAGTGAATCTACAATTTCAGAGGAAAACAGTATTCCCTTATCTGCCTTTATAATATCAATGAGAATGAAAATGTCTATGTCAAACAAGAAGAGGAAATAATTTAAGATAATAAGGATACGAATGATTGGTCACAAAAAGACGGGCCGAAAAGCATAAAACCACCACCACCAACAAGAGCTGAAAGTGGTACTTAGAGCGCTGTCACAAACTTTGGACGTAAACGATATCCAGGAAAATTTGAACTAGAAGGGAGTAAAATTCGATTCCATCAAGAGAATGGAAACAAAAAAAGGAAATTCCTGATGATTTTAATGAAATGATTGCAAGATTTCAGGTTGAACCAAAAACATAACCGACCAGGACAACTCAGTGCCACAATGCTCCAACGCTATGGACATGTATAGTTCAGGTGCACAGCACTCAAAACATGTTTTAAATGTGCAGAAGGTCATCCGTCCTTTGAGTGTCCACTCACAAGAAACCAATCGTCTAGAAGACCACACCCAGTTAACGTAATGAAATGTTTAAACTATTTTATTACATCAGTCTTGACTCATAAAAGGCAATATGTCGTTGTTAGAGATATGTAGAGCTGGTTAAGTTTATGTTGATCTAGTAGAGTTGAATCAGAATTTCTCCTAACCCTACCAATAGCCACGTGTTCATTTATATTCATAACTCCAGATTTTGACTCGATAAAAAGGATAACTTCATACAGACTAGATAAATTAAAGTAAGTATTAAAACGAAACGCATTTTCTAAGTATTGTACGAAACGGTACATTTAAGAGTAAAAGGGGATCGCGAGGTTACTCTCGTTGAAGAGTAACAGTCTTTCCAAAAATAAACGTGACGTATAGGTTAAAGGGGTCATATATGGTGTAGGGGCTGGGTAAAAGGGAGCAAACCACAGAGGATGGGGATGGATGAGGATTTCACCATTGGAAGAGGTGAAATCCTAGACTTTTTCATCAATCATAAATCAAATCAAATAAGTAAACCCAGACTGGTTTCGCATTGAATTCAGATCACCATCCGGTTCTAGCAATCCTAGAAACAAAACAGAAACAGTGCGTAAGAGAAACGGAACACAAAATGAGCTTGCCAAAGTTTATCCAACACGTAGACATATAGAAACAGGATAAACAAATATCTATCAAAGAGAATATAGAAGAAACAGTGCAGGGTCGGACAGTAAAAATGGAAAAAATGTATAAAAGGAGAAAGGAGAAAAGATGTGAAGTGGTTATCAAGTTGAAAAATGAAAGGAATGTATTTGAGAAGCAGATGTGGTAGTAGCGGCGGTAAAAGTGGAAACGATATTAGCTTGAGGAATTTGGAGAAACAGTGTAGAAAGAGGTTGGGTAACAGAGAGGATAAGGAGGAGATTGAAATGGAGGAATATAGAATTGGGGTAGATGACAGAGAAGTTATAACAGTAGAAAATGTATAGAAGGAAGTAAGTAAGATAGGAGCGGGACCGTATGTTATATCTGTAGATATGTGGAACAGTTTGAATGAAAAGAGGTAGAGGAATTGACAGGGGATTAAATTAAATATGGAAGGGGAAGGAAAGGATACCTGAGGAATGGAAGAAATGTGAAGTTGCGCCTGTTTATAAGCGAAGGGATAGAAAAGATGCAGAGAGTTATAGAGGGGTGAAGATTATGAATGGCTTATACAGAGTATTTGCAATAATATTGAATAAGAAATAAATATTAGAAATGAATGAAAAAGAATTGTTGTCGAGCTTCCAGACTGGATTTATTTAAAAAAAATGGGCACTATCGACAAGATGTAACCTTGAATTACATTATTGATCAAGAAGTTCTTGTACGCTTTTATATCTTTTCTTTGTTCGCTTTTAGTATTAGTGCTCTTATTACTAATCGCATCAACATTATAAATGCACGCTTAGGCATATCAAAACTTTAGTACACCATGAATATATTTTATCTGTTCCCTATGAAATCCGCATAATTTGCCTAAAATTCAAGAAAAAAGAACATCGTGTCAATTGTTTCTTTCGAATCCTAGTGGCTGCGCCATATTTTATTTTTACTTTATATTTGTATTAAGTCTGCATAGTTGTCCACACTACTAGTTGTCTATATGGCACAATTGATGTAAGGTAAGGCTCAAAACAAAAGTTCACCGAGGAACTGCAAAGGCTGTAAAATCCATATATAAAATTCTACCAAATGACGAATCTTGGATATATTCGTACGAGCTGGAAAGTATTAACTATTTGGTTACTCCAAGATGAATCAAATCCACTAAAAGTTGATCGTTCAAGAAGCAAATGATTATCGGTTTCTTGATTGTATTAGATACGTAACAATCATTACTTAAGACTTTAGACAAACTATCGAAGAACACTAAATGATCAATGTTATATAATTAATTATTAGGAGGAGAACAACATCAAATTAATAGAAACATAAAAGAAAATAAAACACTCACAAAACTGAAACAGAAAATAAACGAACAACAATTGACAGGGCTTGTAATACTAGATAAAAACTATCCATACAAAAAACAGAAACATTTCTAAACGAAAATAACCACAGAAAGATAAAAAATCCTCTTAACAAATTCATAGACGAAATCAAAGACATCGGAAAAATAACAGAACCACAACGAAAAAATTTAGAATCACAAAACTAACACATATGAACCCACAAATACCAAAACTATACGGACAACCAAAATTACACAAAACAAGCCAACCCATACGACCAATAATAAGCTTCAATAATACACTAACAGAAAAATTAAGAAAATTTATTAATAAAGTCCTAAAATCAAAAATATTGGACAAACCAAAATACGCAATAAAAAATATACAAAAACTAATAAATGTAATAGAGAAAACAAAAATAACACCCAATACACTAATATTATCCATCGATGTGACCAACTTATATAATAAAGTACCAGTCGAGCATACACTGTAAATCACAAAAAATATAATAGCAAAAGACATTGAAGACAAAACAGACCAAGACAATATAATAAAACTACTAAGACTATGCACAGAACAAAACTTCTGTAAATTTAACGACCAATACTATAAACTGGAAGAAGGACTACCAATGGGCTCAGTAATATCAGGAACAGTAGCCAACACATACTTAGATACAATAGAAGAAACAATACACAATATGACACCAGCAAAAACTATTATACTTTGGAAAAGATACATGGACAACATAACATTCCTATGGAACGGAACAGAACTAAAAACACTTCACTAACAGATTAACAACATACAGAAAATTTTCAGATTTACAATCAAATTACCCACAAATAAAACTCTACACGTTTTGGACGTCAGAATAAATATTTATAACCACAATGCAATAGAATACGCCATTTACAGAAAAAAACAGCTCCTTCGATAATATAATACCACATGACTTAAACCACCCATACCAACATAAGATGGCAACACTTAGAACATATATAAATCGAACAAGAAACATACTAAACACAAAAATTGAAGAAAAATAAATAGAAACCATAGCCAAAGGCAACAGATACACCAATAAAACAATAAACAAACTTAAGACAAAAACCAAAGAAAAACAAAAACAAAATATAAATACCACATACAAAAAACTCACATATCAAGGCCCGATAAACCACAAAGTACAAAAACTATTGAACAAATATGGAATAACTTGCGCATACGATACAAAAACCAAAATACTAATATACTTAAGGAACGCAAAAGACCCAACAAACCAATTCGAAAAAAAGGTGGAGTTTGCGCTATAGAATGTAATGACTATAATGCAAAGTATATAGGTGAAACAGGACGAGCAATAAAGACTAAATTCAAAGAAACATAAATAACAAAACGACATCAAACGTAGGACTACATCTATTCGAACAAAACTACAAATGTACAATAGACAAATTAAAACTAGTACACGAATGAAAAAAACGACACCAACTCAAATTAATAGAAGCCCTTGAAATCGAAAAAGTAAAAAATAACATAAAATATGCATAAACGACCAAACCGAGTACTGTATACAATAACTACGAACGAAAAGAACTCATTACTATATAACACACGACATCTAACATATGCCGACGCCGTAGCGATGCATGACTTCCACCGCATAGTCCCGGGTTCGATCCCCAGCGCAGATAATGGTTTGCATTGTTGATCGAATCTAGGCAACTCACGTAACGAGGTCGGTAATTATAGGAGGAAGGTAACTATAATTTATCATACACATCTATAGGGGTAGATGCACTATAAAGATCTCTTTACGAGTTAATCAATAATAGTTGGTAAAGATGAAATTATCTGATACGCTACCTATCAGCGTTAAAACACATAGTCGGTGATAAGCCTACACGGCAGCAATAAGCCGACTATAAATAATTATTAAATAAAATGCTCTTGTCCAGTTTCATATAATATCAAAATGAAAATCATCGGTAGTTGGACATCAGATTTTAGC
>WYDF02132058.1:0-20392 GCA_009867245.2 Adranes taylori
TCTCATTCACTACTTCATTACCATCCATCCAACCATTTATACCTTGACCTCCTATTCACATTTATTCTACTCTTAATTCATACATTCTCACTTAAATCACTTCCGGCATTCATCATTCCATCAATGTGTACTTCCTTAAGTAACCTCTCTTCATCCTCTCTTCATCCTTCCATATTTCCCCTCAAACTTTACCATCCTTTTTACTCCGTTTATCCAGCATTTATATTTACCTAATTCCTGCAGAACTATATCAATCGAAGTAGTTCTATCTAAACCCGACATCCTTTTCAGACATCCTACTTGCACTCTCCCAATCATATCTCTTTCTTCCAGACTCCATGCCTCTGCTCCACGCCTATACTATTCACACATAGTTCGATTATCTTCCTCCTCATACTTACAGACTCCCCAAATCTTCTTTCCCCTACCATCCTCATTCTCTCAATTGTTCCTCTTACCTTTTTCGTTAGCATTTTAACATGCTTCTTGCATGTGGCATTTTGGCCAAACCTAGATACTTATATTCCTTTCTCTATCCTATGTCGCCCTATATTAAATTCATCCTTCCTACACTCTCTCCCTCCCTTCTTGCATATCATTACTTTAGTTTTATCCACATTCACTTCCAAGCCCCTAATATCCATATTTATTTTCAGCCTCACAATCTTCTTTTTAGAATGCTTTATGGCCCTGCTCGATACCCAAACAAACTGGGGCCATTTAGTAAAAATGTAATAATTTTTAATCATCGAATCGTTTTATGAAACTACAAATACTCATAGCTTAGTTAAATTAAATATAAAAATTGTTCTTAATTTTAATTTTTGAATAGAAATTTTAATAATTCAAACCATATAAAGCGTGTTTTAATAAGAGCGGAAAATTAAAAATTTTTGAGAAGGTACCGAAACTTTTATTTAATCATAAAGTAGACATGTGGAAGTTAACTATGGAACAACACATCTGATCTGATAAATGCCCCCCCTCCCCACTCCTAGAATTTGCTGTTACATTTGCGTTCTTTAAAAAAATTATCAATCACAGTTTGTCATGAACATAGCTGGATGTCACTGATGCAGCTCCTAAATCTCCTCTTTCAAGGCTTAGGTGGTCGTGGGGTTATTGACATAAAGTTTTTATTTCAAGAAACCCCAGAAGAAGATGTGCAAGGGTCTTAAATCGCATGATCTAGACGGCCAATTCTAGTCGCCTAAATGGAAATTACGGGACTAGGAATGCCTTGTGTAATATCTCATTATTTCTCGTGAAGTGTGACAAGTAATCTTGTTGAAATCACATGCTTCGACAATTATACCATCCATTTGAAGCACAAAAAACTGGATTATCATGTACCGATATCGTTCGCCATTGACTGTTTAGGCATTTCCGGGTCTTCGAAAAACAAATTGTCCAATGATGCATCCAGCCCAAAATCCATACCATACCACCTATGAAATGCGTTTCCTTCTCACCATGTGGGTTAAATGCGCCAATTTTGCTTGTTTACGAAACCATTAATATAAAATCACCACTCCACTTGCTCTTATTCAATGACCCAAATAACGAACTCTCTTCGCTGTGCATAATCTGTATGTAGGCTTGAGTTCTTGAAATATTCATCTCTTGAGCACAATGTCGAATGTATATTACCCGTTTCTCAGCTACATTCTGGCGAACAGGCACGATGTTTTCTGCTGAATGACCTGCATGAACACGTGTCAATGGTCCGACCGAGACCTGTTGATTTTTCAATTATTCTCTTCACAGTTGAAGCACTTGGAAGATTTGGACGCAATTGGACCCAATTTGTGAATCGTGGCAGTCAAACTTTCACCATTTTTCAAGTAATGTTCAACAAAAAGATTGCGTTCTTTTGTCGAATAAGCGATCCATTTTTATTAATGGTGAACTGTCTATCATCGAACTGTCGTAGGGGTACAACTGTTAAAGTACAACAGCAAAAATGGCACCCAATTTAAATTTTCCGCTCTATACCCTAAATATTTTTTTTGGAAAAATTAGTGGATTAGATGATTCTATTCCAATTGAATTTTAATTGATTTTTAGAGATTCACTCATGCGTAGTTAAATGGATATCGGAAAACTTCCCCATACCAAATTATGTCTCACTAGATACGCACATATAAGAGACATAGATGATTTCCAATAACTTTCATCATCATTGCAAGGAAAAGAGCAACGCTTATTGTAGGCGATCGCGTGCAAAATATATTAGAAATGATATACTGATTCTACAAACAAGCAAACATGATGAACGTTATGGTATGTTGCCCGAGATAATATTGTATGCAATTAATGGAAGGATGCATTGTTGCAGTGTGTAACTAATATATACGACAGATAAAATATGCAAGTGAAAACTAAAAAGTAAATTTCTCAATTCTACAAAACTATTCGAACAAATGATTAAATCATATAATCATTGGGCGCAAATATTATCAACCGGATATTTACTCTTCATTTTAGTTCTTAGACTTGAAATACTTTTGTTAGCAAATTGTTTATTGGCAGAACGTTACCTTTATGAATTTTAGGTGCAAATGCCACAATACATGTTTGAAGACTTTCACCATTTTTTTCAGTAAACAGTGATGTCATTTACATGTTCAAAAATAATCTTCTTACAACCTGACATCTAATCTACCTACCCTTCCATCAAAATTTGGATTTACAGCATCTCTGAGGAAGTGATTGAAGACGATGAACGTGAAGGTAGAGCAATTTCACCCCGGACTCAAGAAATCATAGAAAAAGGACGTGATGTTGCCATAGCGAACCGTTATATTTCAATTAGAATAATGGAGGGGGTTCTAAATATGAAGATTCCAAACATTCTTCATGAGGATGTGAATAAAACAAAAGTCTATGCAGTTTATTCTACGCACTTGTTGGATGTACAAAATACAATGTGAGTAGGTCATTGCAGCTGACGAATATAACCCAGTCTTGTAATTGATTATTACAGGAGATGAAACATGGCGCTTTTATTATGATCCGAAAACCCATCTGAATGGAAGTCCAGAAATTCACCGCAAGCGAAAAAAGTACGAGCCGATTATTATCTGGTGTTCTAACGTGTCTGATGGCAAAATTTGTTGTATTTATTCCGACTATTGCGTTCGACTAGGGAGCTAATGTTTGTAATGTACCAAGCCACAATTTACGGTTTGACATAAGGAGTGGGTGTTAAACCATTGAAGTTGGATTATCTAACATATGTTTTATGTATTTCAAAAACCTTACTGCATTAAAGTAATGGCGGAGGTGCGCTTTAGCATCACCCCCATTATAAACTTTCTTAACCAACCTTCTCCTTTCATCCTACCATACTTTTTCCTCAAATTTTACCATTCTTTTAAACCCACTTGTCCAGCACTTATATATTCCAATCTCCTGCATTGTTATCTCATTCCTAGCACTCCTTGTTAAACTCAGCATCCTTTTCACACATCCAACTTGCACCCTCTCCATTTTTTCTTTTTCTTCAACATCTCATACCTCAGCTTCATACTCATTATGCTGTTCAAACATACCTCCATAATCCTTTCTCCCATACCCACAGACTCTCCAAATCTCCTCTCCCATACCATCCTCATTCTCTCAATGACCCCCCTAGCTTTCTTGTCCACCATCTCCACATGTTCCTTATTAGAGCCATTCTGTGACAAAACGAAACCTAAATACTTCAACATTTTCACCTCTTTACCCATCATTTTCCCCCCTAACACAAAAACTTACTTGCGACACTCCCTCCTATTATTCGCCATACATACGATGCCGTCGGCAGATGTGAGAGAACAAACCTTAAAACTTCCAATCTTCAGAAATGTTACCATCCACTAATACCTGGTTACCGAACCAGGTATTACAGTAGATCGAATTAAAAAAGGTATACTCCAAATCACGAACCAACAGCATTCAGAGGAAGTAGGCTTTCCTGAGACTTTGTAAATTAGGGATCAACCTGAAGGAGTTTCATCAGTATTATAAATCGTTTCCAACGATAACAGTGTTGAATGCAGGCGGTCTAGAATGGTGATTCAGAATGGATTCAGAATGGTGTGGGAGAGAAAGTTTGGAAAGTCAGTGCAAGATAATGAGGTGCAAGATAATGGATATATGTGTTAAAAGTATCATATTGTATGGAGCAAGGGTACGGGCGGTGGAAGAAAGAGAGATGCTAGAAAGGGTCCAAATAGGGTGCATGAAAAAGATGTTAGGATTGGATAAAAACACACTGAGTGTTATTGTTCTGCAAGAATTGGGTGAATATAAAATATGGATCTAAGGAGTGAAAAGAACGATGAATTTTGTGCGGAAGGTTTTCATGGATGGAAAGTACAGGCTAGTAAAGGAGCTGTATATGGAAGGTATAATGAAGGCTTTGAAGGAAGTATGTATCAATGATTACATTAAGTGCAGAATGAAAGTGAATGAGAGAGTGGGATGGTCCGCATGTAGGTGGCTAGAGAGATTATTGGAAAGTAAGGAAGGAGTAAGAGGGGGAGTTGAAATAATGAAGGAAGTGGAAAGGCAAGAGAGAGAGAGAGGAAAAAATCGAAAATAGTAATAGGTATAAATGAAAGAAGATGGGATGTGTGAGTATCTTCTATTATGTTTAGACATGAGTGAGAAAAGGATGATTGCGAGATTTAGGTGCGGTAATGAAGAAGGAGGGAACAAATTTTCGTTAAATGAGCATGATAGAATTTGTAGGATATGTGCGGAAGTGGAAGAAAACTGGAATCATTGGGTAAAGGAATGCATAGGGATAGTATGGAGTGAGGAAGAAAAAGAAATGGGAGAAAATTGGAGGTTAAGTCTGGGGTATAAAGGAAAAGGTTTAGAGATAATAAAGAAAATAATAGATGAAATAAATAGAAGGAAATAGGTGAAAAAGTAGGAAATAGGAATAAGAAGGGAGAATAAGAAAAAAATGGGATACGTGAGAGGAGTTAAATGGAGGGAAGAAAAAGAGAATAAATAAGAGAGGACAACGGGGATTATGGAGGGTATAAATTAATAGATGATGAATGCTCAATGCATTTGAAGAATAAGATTGATAAGGGGGAGGTAGCTGAAGTAATATGAGTGCAGGGATGAAACTCCTCCCTTCTGTCCGTTTTGTTTAGAATATTGTCTAATTTTTGTTATTTCGCTTCTCTCATTTATGTTTATGTTTCGCATTGTAGCTTATTTAATCTATAATTGAAGAATATGTATTTAAGTATTTATAATATTTATATGTATTTATATGTAGTTAATCAATTAACCTATAAAAAGAATGTTTTTTACTAAAAACAAAAAGTGCTTTTACATTTTGGTTTTTTTATATGGGATATTTCTTCTCACATTTACTTACTTCATTTTTTCAGTCATTAAATCATTTTTAAGTTCTAGGGATTTTTCTTTTTGATTTGAACTCTCCAACGAGTATTTCTCAAAACTTAAAAAAACGTTTTGGCAATAACCCAATGATATATGATAACTGTCAAGCAAAACAATGCTGCTTTTCTTTATAATAGAAAAGAATTATAAACTTATTATAAAATAATAAATAAATAAAACAATATACATGTTCTATAATCTCAGTAAAAGCTACATAAAGCAGACACTTGTTATCATCTATTAAGAAGTAGGTATATAATGACAGTAATCCAAACCACTTTCCACAGTGAAAATAATCGACTATGAGGAAAAGATATTCTTGATTTTTATGTATCAAGGTCGAGAATATACAATTTAGAAACGAAACGGATTAGCACTAAATTACAAATGCGGTATTTTTATTTATTTATTTGTTTGTATTTTTTTTTTATTAGCTTCCTTGTCGAAGTAGAAATGTAAATCACTCTTAATTGTGTTTAATTCTCAGAGATTATAGAAACTGTTTTTTATATAAAATACCTATTATCGATGACGAATTGAAATTATAAGGTACTAAATATAACGGATTTATCGTCCAATGAAATCCATATCACAGTAATTATTTAAGCCCACTGCTAATGTTTAATTCGATTCTTAATTATTGTTATATGTTTTAAGTTGTGAAAATGAATATGTTTTGTACGCATAAATTTGGTTTTATACAATATGACTCTGAATGCTTAGACTTGTTTTATTGGGAATTTCTGATGAAGTCGAAGTGTGCAACATCAAGGAATACCAATGAAAATCAGGTACCTGTTTTCAATCAAATTACTGAAACAAAGGTCTTAATCAATGAAGAACTATTGCGACATCGATTGCGAACACAAAGAATTGCAAATAGTTGCAAATCGCTGGTTATTCCACCCTGTATGAATACTGTAATATGATAATCCATTCTTTGTCTCTAACATGAGTGGTTTAGTGTAAAATGTCATTTACATTTGTCCGGTTACGTGAACAGTACTGGCAATATATCAACAGACCTTGAATGGTCAGAAGAGTTGCAAAACGTACCGCTACACAGTATAGCAAGTGGTTGCGTGATCAATAATAAAGATTATTGAGCCTCAATTTGTTGATGAAAACACGTGTGAAGCAAGATTTACCAAGAACATTCAATGGCTCAAATTCAATTACCGCATATTTGTAATAGGTTATATCTTAGGACTATATTAGCAAGGCGCGGCCTCGCTATTGATGATGATGGAGGGATCGTCCAAGCGGCGCGTAGAATTGGACATATTGAATTGCTTCGTCAAGTGAACGTTGTTGCGTGGTGCGAGCGAATGGATACGACCTGGCTATTGGAGACTAATTCGTTGTTTGGCTTGGCGCTGGTGACTCGTTAGTGAGGTTGAGTCGTCGGTAGAGGGTGAGGTGATTCCTTGACCATGACTTCTTCATTAATTTCTTTGACGCCAGCCTTCTCTCGGTTGCATCGAAGACGTAGATTGCAGGGAAAGGTTTATAAAGTATTTATGACTGAACGAAATGGTTAAGAAGATAACGATAAGAGGACGAAAGATTCAGCAGAAAATAATTTATTACTGACTTGGTTGAATTTCATTTAATTTTAAATGAAATAAGCGATTTTGTTGGGGCTCTTACTTGAGGAAACCCGACTCAATACTGTAAATAATGCTTAAAAACCCAAAATGCGTCTGGTCGGTGCTGAGCTATGGGGGCCTTTTATATCGAATTTCTGGTGTACGTGAACTCCCTTTTTATTGAAAGGATGGTGGTAACTTTGCATGAACAAAGCTCAGAAATAGCTACTATTTTTCAAAGTAAATAAGCAAGTTCGTTAAGCCATACAAATTTGCATAATATTAAAAAAAATTGTTTTCGCTTTCGGAGTGAAAACATTTGGCTATCAAAATATCTATAAATCTTTCAAGTGCATCGAAAGATATCGCGTTTTTGTAGGAAAAACCGTCAACTGGATATGTAGATATCAAATCGATCATGAGATAAGGAAGTCTTTATCTAAACTAAGCAACATATACATGTACAATTTCATTTCTATGTGACTAGTGTTTATATATTACATACTACACCAGTTGCAGTATATAGATTTCTGTATCCCGCGAAGATTCTTCTCTGGTCATACACCGCATAAATTTATTCGTTTAATTATATTCTATCAGTTATTGACTTATTTATCTAGCTAAGTTCTATTGAATTAAAATCATGTCTCGTACCGAAATTCTTACTTGAAATTAATTATTTGTTGATTATTTAATTATTTTATTCGTTTGTCTCTTTTTCGTTGGGGACTGCTGAGCTGATAACATATTGTCGATTTGCATTAAAATAAGCCTATTAATGTTACCCAGTTTCTACAACAATAAGGGGTCACATCTCACTGTGGCAGCGATATTCAAACTGTTTTTCATGAAACCCTGGGGTTCCACACAAGGTCCTCAAGGGTTCCACGAGCTTTTTCTTAAACTTAATACAAATTACTTCTTCGGGCGTCGGCTTATACTTTTTCTTATAAGATGGTAATTCTTTTGTTAGGCGCGAAGTATTAAGTTTTATTTATCGAATTTTATTTTATCTACACGCGCGTAGAACATCCTTTACATTAGGGAATTTATGAGTTATTTTATTACTAAATTTCACATGAACCTTATGTTAATGTTTTTTTGGGGTTCCACGGAATATTGTTAGACTGTTAAGGGTTCTACGACTCGAAAAAATTTGAAGACCATTGTTCTATGGGAATCTCTTGTCATTAATTTCAAGTTCTATCAACAATAAATTGAGTACTCTAAGCTAGTACTTACTTTATAGATAATCTCTTCTGGACCGCCCTTCCGCTGTCCAGAGGAATACATATAACTGTTAAATGACTGCACATAACTTCATTGATTTTCGTTCTTTTTTCTATGTCAGCAATCACCTCATCAAATAGTTTTTCCAAATATACATTCAGTGGTAACAAAATACATCCTTGTCTTAGACCCATTTCCAATGCAATATGATTTCCGATTTTAAACCAGCCTTCTGACTTATATAGAAATTTCCTATGAAACCTTTGCATCTTGTAGATACCTGTATTATTTTATTATTTCAAACTTTATCTAATGTTTTTTTTTGAAATCAATACACCATAGATTAATTTCGGATTGAATTTGAGTTGAGACCTCAGTAAACGTGTAATAAATGTTTTTTTCTATTTTTATAAAAAAAAAATTATTTTACTCAATTATTGTCACGTACATATATTACTAGTTATCAATGTTGAAATAGAGATTAATGATTTAGTAAATTAAGAAAAAATACAACAAAATAAATTTCAAATAAATATGTAGAACCAAACACACCAAGTGATTTATAAATATCTTGTCTAAATAATTTGAAAAATATGTTTAGAATTCTTCCTGTCTGGCTGGCTGCTCAGATTAATAATTCTATCCTTCTCTAACATACGGAAACGCAAGAATAGTATGAGACAAATGGACGTTTATACCTTTTTTATTCTTTCTACTAACAGGTCTTGTGAGTAGGTGCAGCTAGACAGAGACGTATACGAAAAAAATATGAACACAACCAGTCAAAGGGTTAAACTTCTTGGTTTTTTGTGTGGGGGCCAATATCCTTTACCACCTAATGACTGTGAGAGTCGTCTACCATAAAATATATATCACAGAGTAAACAAAAATGTCAAAGTACTACTACTGGGTTTAGTACTGATTGTTCGATTTCGTAACAAATATTTCTCTTGCATTTCGTAAACAAATCTTTTGTAATAAATGCTTACTTCTGCTGTAACTATTACAGAACGGTGTTACAGTAATGCCATTACAGTATTGCTATAACCATTAAGTGTCACGCTGGAGAGTATTTGCTTGAAACTATCCAAAATGCTCTAGAGTAGTAGTTCTCAACCGTTTTCTACCTATGGACCTCTTTTTCCTTCTCTTTTTGTTTTGATGGACCCCTTCATAGTTACTCGACATATGACACATAAGACGATTATTCGACGTCCTGTGGATCCCATAAATATTATATAGACTCCTAGGATCCATGTGGACTCTGGTTGAGAAACATTGCTCTAGAAACACTGCCCTGGTTGAGAAACACTGTCCAAGAAGAAAGATTACCATGTTTTCTGGTGAATGAGAAGGCGGTGCTTTGTACAGGACGCGTTTCCAAATTAAAGTAAAACATATTTCTGGGATAAAATTTAAAATCTTATATATAAAATTCAGCCTGCGTATGTTTGTGGCTTCAAAACTCGAAAACTACTCAATTGATTGACTTGACATTTTGACACAACGTTACATTTACTCCCAAGAGTATTTTTTATTTTAATTAAAATTCGACAACAAGAGAATACGGGAACACATATTCTTGAAATTTTGACACAACGTTACATTCTAATACGCGCGTGTTTTTATATACTTAATGCGGGAATATGGGAAATCATATTTTTAAAAATTTTACATAACGTTACATTCGTATACGCGCGTATCTTTATATACTTAAAGCCGAAACATGGGAATATGGGAACACATATTCTTGAAATTTTGTTAAGCCATATCGCTGGTCGCGGTCATTCGGCCATATTGCTGGCCCCGCCAAATAATGCGCAGTCGTAATGCGGGAACACGGGAATAGGGGAATACAGGAACACATATTCTTGAAATTTTGTCAGGCCATATCGCTGATCGCGGCAATGCGCGACAATTAGGCCATATCGCTTGCCGCGGTCATTTCTTAAAATTTTGTTAAGCCGTATCGTTGGCCAGCGACAATTACTCCATATTGCTGCGGTCGTAATGCAAGAACACGGGAATGCGGGAGCACATATTCTTGAAATTTTGGTAGGCCATAACGCTGACCGTGGAAATTAGACCATATCGCTGGCTGCGACAATTAGGCCCTGTCGATAACGCGACTTTGCCGCGGCCATTTCATATCAGACTCAGGTTGCTTTCTGAAATCGGACTTCAGAAAGCAATTTGAAATCGTTTAAGCTGATACAGTGTGCCAAGCTTTCCCTGCGAATTTTATTGCCTGAAGAATGGACATGTAAGGAGGGTTTCCACTTTCGTCAATGCAGTAGAGAAGAGAATGGACCTTTCTTTACGATAGTGATCTTTGAAGATCTGAATGATGCCGAGGTCTAATGACTATAGCTTGCTAGTTGTGTTGGCGGGTAGGAAAGTGATTTTGCCGAAATCCGTATTTGCCAATTCTTTGTGGGTCGAGCAGTTATTAATCGCCAGTTCTATTTTAAATTTTTACAACTTCATTCGGGTGTTGAGGGCCTTCGCCCAATCGGAGAAAAATTCGCGTGTCACCCATGATTTTCTATTGTTCTTATAATCAACAGGCAGCGTTTTCACATTCTTAAAACACCTGGGATGTTTGGATTTTCCAATTACTAAAAGCGGTAGTTTCTCTGAACTATCTTGGTTAGCATACAGTAGAACAACCAGGCGCTCCTTGCTGATATTTCCCCATGACAAGGTTCCCCATGACAAGGTTCATCGAAAAAGTGGCTGTAGGCAGATATTTGTAGAACAGACCCCGTCTCACCTGCGTTAAATATGTTGTCGGGGGAATAGTCTTTCAATAGTGTAGGTAGATCCTTAATCCACTTGCTTCAAATTGTCGGGTGTACTGCGCTACTTTCGCCACATATTGTTTTGAAAACCACATGATTTCTCTTTTTGAACCCGTCAAGAGAATCGTTGCTACCACAAAACCCGGAAATATTCAACATTTCAGCAAAGCCATGCGCCTTTCCTTTAATTAATGCACCGCTCATAGGAATATTTTGCCCATTACACGATTTTACCTATAACTTTCTATACACAACTTTCTATCTCTGGAAACTATGGATTGCGAAATCTCTTTACTTTACCTTGTCTTTCTTGGCACTCAGATTCTTTTCACGGTTGGAAACGATTCTCGAGAGTGCAGATTTGGGAACACTGAACTGTTTGCTTACTTCATCGCGGGATTTACCCTCGTCACTAGCTGTGAGGTGAGTTAGCTTCCTCTTAGCGATTTGAACAATCCTTGAATTTCTCTCCATTTCATCCCTCTCTACTTACCAATCGAGGACACAATAAATTCGAACAATTTCCACAAAAATGAAACAAAAATGTCCACTAAAATGAGTAAATCTAAAAAGTGTCAGATTCGTAGTCAACGAATAAGAACGATATCACAACAAATACAAAAGACCGATGGGTCCGATGACGAGGTATGACTAAACTGAAGTGATGGCTGATTTAAGAGGAAAAACCTGAGGCAGACGATTCGAGAGTAAAAAAACGCCTCGCCTACTTATCCTGTCGTGCGATGGCATGTGGTTTCACGTGTGAAGGTATTGTTCCTCGTGCAGAGAAATGTTCGGTTCCTCTTAAACGGGTAAAAATATTCCACTTAACTAGGTTTTGTTGCTTCTAGTAATCGGGACCGGTACTTTTGTTCCACTAAAAGAGGAATTCCACTTATGCAAATTCGACTGTATACACTTGGTTGCCACACAACATAAATAAATATAAGGCGGTTCTGTTGGGTTAAATATTCGTAAAAATTAATCCGCCAACAATAAATTATTATTATTACACAAGAAAATATAAAAACTCGTTACAGAAGCTAATCGATAGTTAGTTTATTTTTTGAAAGGAAAAAATTAGTTACATGAAATGAATTATTTACTCAGAATAAAATTAATAGAATTTAAGTGTGTTTTAATTTCTTCAACCAAAATACATATATAAATTAAATAAAGATTTTACTCACATTTGTATTCCAGGCATAATTTTCACGATAAAATTGAGCGAACAAAATACGCGAGTTTTAACAATAACATGTGACTGAACTACTTCCAATATAACGAAACTCTAAGTCCCGGTCTACTAAATTTTTTCCTTATATATGTTCGGGCGACGGCGTCGACCACGATGTAAAAAAGTTCGTTTCATCGTACTCACTCTTATTAAAGGTCCATTGCATAAATTATTTTTTCGCCAGAACCTACCTCGGTTTCTCTTGACCACAAATTTCTTCCACTCCGCGGAGAAGTAAATAAATATAATTAAATGAGAAGAGCAAGTAAACATTACCTTGACCACATTTCTTGCTACTATAATATTACACAATATTATTTTATTACAAATTTTAACTTTATGTTAACATTTCAAATGAAATTTAAAATAATTAAATTGTTAAATAACTCATTTTGCACTTGTCAAGAAGGCCGCCGCCGCCTTCTTGATGGCAAACAGCGAATTTTTTACAACCGAAAACGATAAGGACGGAAATAGACAGCATGTCTATTTTAAAATAATTAATTTGACTGTCCCACTGTCGGGCCATAATTCAAAATTGTATTAAATCTTCAGAAAAGAAATGGATACTAAATTTGTCAAGTAGACATTTGCTGGTCCTCTTAGTTGGGGGATACCTAGAATGCATAGTTATTCAATAAATGGAGTTTTGGAACACTTGGTTTTAATTTAATTTAAATGAGGATTTCAACACTGAGACGTACTTTAATATAATGAATATTGAAGTATGTTAGTATAATGAAGTACGTCTCAGTGTTTCAGCTACGAGGATCAGCAAATGCCTGCTTGACATATTTCTGGGAAACAATTACCTCTTCTTTAGAAACTTAATAAATAGCTTTAAATAAATATATTTAGTATCTGTTTCTTTTCTGAAAATTTAATACAATTTTGAATTATATCCCTATAGTGGGATAGTCAAATTAATTATTATAAAACAGGCGTGCTGTCAACTTTCGTCCTCATCGTTTTCGGTTATAGAATTCACTGTTTGCCATCAACATGGCGGCGACTAGATGCAAAATGAAAAGCTCTCACTTAAAGAAAGTTCTTGAACATTTTAATTATATGTAAAATAACGTTAACATTCATAACGTTAACTTAAAGTTAAAATTTGTAATAATTTAAAAAAAATTCCAAAACTACTTAGTGATGATTGTGCAATATCCACAGTTACAAGAAGTGTAAAGAGCTCAAGGTAAGTAATCTTTATTTGCTCTTCTCATTTTATTATATTTATTTAAAGCTATTTATATAGTTTCTGAAGAAGGGGTAATTGTCTCCTCGAAGCATGTCAAGTAGGCATTTGCTGGTTCTCGTAGCTAGAATGGATAGTTATTCAATAAATGAAACTAATATGAGAATAGGTTCACGTTGAAATCTTGGCATACTCTGGAATTTTGTCCACTCCACGATGGAATTTACTGTAACCTCTTACAAGGTCATTGCATCGAAAGCTACTTGCCTGAACTAAATCCAGTCAAATATTATTTGCGCGGGCAAGTGCCACTTATCTTGTCAAATCGAAATGGAATATTGATGAATGTTAATTGCCCGGGCAAATATTATATGCCTAGACAATAGCTATTTGCCTCAAATAACCAATAAAAATATACTCTTACTTTATTTATGCTTTATTATCTACAACCGATTTGTAAAAGCTTTTTGTTCCTGAACTACGTGATGATGCTGTAGCGAAACCGGTTGAAGGAAATTAAAAATGAGTAAGGAAGTAGAAATGTAGCTTTGTCGATTATTTAATTTCAAATGTTTAGATTGCTGAGTCAAAACTTGATTTGAATATTGTGTGATCTTATATTAAGTCTATAGTCGGTTATGTCTGACCGAATGTCTGTCTGGTGTGTCAGTGTGTCTGTGTTGTCCATCGAAAAGGTCTTGCTTATAATCTCATATAGATTTACAAGTTTTATTATGCTTATGTTGGAATTGTGGTTAGTGAATGCATCCACTGGCGCTGTCTACCTGCTTCATTTTATAATAAGATGGTCTGTAATCATTAAACACTTTGGGCCAAAAGGATTTCATGAAAATAGTATTGTATTCCGAAAATCTGATATCTTTTTGTGTTGAGAATGAACACTCAAACCGTAACAAATTTATGATAATTAATGTGACTGTTATTGTCTGGAAAACAAGAGATATTTCTCATGGTAGGCTCAAAAATCGTAGGGAGATTAAAATGATACAATTAAACTTTTTTGCTTTTTGAGTACCTGTATGTTTATTCTGCGTTGTTTTATGTTTTTCATTAAATTATTAAATTGATGCTTAGTTAGTTTTGGTATATATGTCCGGATCAATTTATTTTCTTTTACCGATTTATCGTATTTAAAAAATTTATTTGCATCTAGAGACTGGATACTCCCAGCATTATTATGCATTCGGCGGATCAATAGGAAAATTGAAATTTTAAATTCTTGTAAATTGCATCCATTGGTGCCTTATCAGCTGTTACTAAAGGAATTAGACAATCTAGGAAAAGCTTTATTCAAGTTTAACCCTAGCAATCCCAGTTTCAGAATTGTTCAAATACTATCAATTGCCGTGATGTTATTGTACAATTTCAGCTTCTAAAATGTGTACAGGGTGTACACTTTCTAATTGAGACAGTATTGCTATCTCCTAAAGTAGAATAGATAGAGAAACGTTTAAATGGGGAAAATGTAGATAATTAAAAAACAAATAAATAACGAACATCAGGTTTTAAATTTCAGAGCCGTATTTAAGATATTTACAATAAACAAAATTTTGAAATTATCCTAAATTTACTGTAGAATTGTTATTTCCGATAATATTAAAAAACTTTAAGTAGTTTTTCGTTACATGAGTAACATACTTACGTTTGCCGTGAACAGTTATGTAATACAACGTTTCGTAACTGTGTAGGCACCATCAACATTATTTTTTAAATACGGACCTGGTTCATTTTTATTGAATCGTTTTGAAGTTGTGTTCTAAATACAATCCTGTATGATTGAAATAATTTGTAACATGTTTTGTTGATTTCAACGTGGATCTTATTTTTAAAAGCCGGTCCTGCTTCGGTTAGTTCCAGTTACGATATATTTAGTTTCGCAGATTAAAAAATCCAAAAACTGTTAATCAAAATGATCTACCTAGTTTTTGGGAACCTAGTGCGTGATAAAAAATTTAAAGTCAATTAAAACTTTTACCTATCCTAGGTTCATCTTTTGAAATCAAAATGTCAGAGAACGTTGTTAAATTTTTTTATCAAGCACTAGTTTCCTAAAAATTAAGTAGGTTTTTTTCTATTAAAATGTTTTGAGTTTCATTTCTATCCTGCTAAACTAAATATATCGCATGTGCAACGAATCGCGGCAGGACCGGCTTTTAAAATAAGAACCATGTTGAAATCAACAAAAACTGTAATAAATTATTTTTAATCATACAGGGTTGTATTTAAAATACAATTTTGAAACGATCTGATGGAAAAAAATCCAGGACCGTATATAAAAAAATAATGAAGTTGATGGTGTTGATGGTGACTACGCAGTTACGAAACGTTGTATTACATAAGTGTTTACAGTTAACTTAAGGATGTTGCTTATGTAACATAAAACTATTTTAAAGATTTTTAATTTAATCAAAAATAACCATGCTAGAGTAAATTTTAGAAAATTGCAAAATTTCGTTTCTTGTAAATATTTCAAATACGGCTTTGAAAATTTGAAGCCTGATGTTTGTTTGTTTTTTAAATATCTACATTTTTCTCCATTTAAACGTTTCTCCATCTTTTCTACTTTAGGAGATAGCAATACTCAATTAGAAAGTGTACAGCCTGTATAACTTTGAAAGTTTCTGTAGTACAGGTAGATTCGAATTTCCCAAATTTTTGAGATGATAACTAACCCGTTGGCTTGGTGGAATGAAACTTATGGGTTATTGCATGATATGGTATACATTGCCGCTAGCCAATCGAATAAAAAACGTGAGGTTCTTGGTATCGTGAGGTTCTTGGTTCTTGGAAGCTGATCCGATGCTTCATACATGTAGACCTTATCATTTGAAATTGTGTTTTCTCCCGAAATTTTCTACAAAGATATTTTTGCGTGATTCAATCGTGAATTTAAATAAACATTGTACTTATAGGAATGAGGAATTCGTAATTACGCATCCTACTACAAACCTGTTCACTAGATGAATTCTATGTTTTATCTCATTCGCTTCATAAATCGTCTGAGTGCAGCCAGAAGTCTATCAGTTGTGAGATCGGTTCCCAGTGTCATTGTGGCAATTCAGATAAAAAGAGCAAACCTGCATTTAGACAATTTGGCGCCGTGACCCTTACGGACCTTGATTAGAAAAGGGACAGCATAGTCTATTCCAGTGATGTTGAAAGGGAAAGTTTTAGATACACGTTTCTTTTGCAATTTGCCCATAAATGGTTGAACTGGCCTTGCTGACAATTTGTAACACGTCAGACAATTTCGAATAGTGAAACGACTCCCGTCTCTTCCGGAAACTGGCCAAAATAAATTTCGAACAGAATATAGGGATTGTTGGCAACCAGCATGCGAATAAAAGTTTGTTGGAATGATGTTTGATAGAAGGCAGCAATATGGGATATTTAGTATTGTAATTCAGTTCGGTATTCTTGAGTCTACTGCCAACTCGAAGGATACTATTATTATCAAACAATGGACTTAACACAAGAATACGACTATCCTTTACTATACTAGTAATTCGTTTTCGAGCTCTATGCTTCGGTGCTGTTCGAGCTTCTATGCTGTTCGAGATTTTCGAGCTTCTATGCTGTTTGTTCATTGTATTGAAAATGAAACGTAGTAATAAAGCAAAACTTTGTTTAAGTTTAAGAAAATTGGAAAACTTATCTGCTTTTATTAGTGGTACATAAAATTGTACCAAAAATGTATGAGTTTTGGATTTTGGTAATTCCGTAAATACATTATGATGAGTCTAGGTAGTGGTGCATTGAGGGAAATCTGGAACTCGCCATCTCCTGGTGTAATTGTTTATTCATTGGCACATATGCCCTGAGATATAATGTCAGCTGGATTTTTTGTTCTATACCACTCGATTGTCCACGAATGACTGAAGCAAATGAACTGGTGTCTTAATCTAACTTAAAATAATCGTAGAATTACTCCAAAGTGAAATAAACGAAAGGCTGGACAAGTTTAGATAACAAAGCTGTGCAAAGTTCCAAACGTGATACAGTATGGACTTTGAATGGAGCTACCCTTAATTTTGAACTGATAAGTCCTACTGATAGCTCGCCAATAGAGTTGACACTACGTTGCTAAACACAGGCGCCATAAGCCTCAATTGACGTATCAGAAAAACCATGAATTTCAATGAAAAGAGGATCATCGCATACGTTTCTCCATGGAATCTTGATATTATTGGAGGCAATGAGATGACCCGTAAATGAGGAACATTCTTTGTGCATTGAAAGAGGGACGGGTTCATATCACGATAGTTTTTTTTTGCCGGAATCACAACTACGAGATCTGAACAGTGTTGAACCATTAGATTAATTAGAAACAAAAGTCAGATAAATATGATTTTAATTCTCAAGAAATTTCTAAAATTAATTCTTTAGATTTCCAATAACAACTTGTTGAGGAAACATTTAGAAAAAAATATTTCTCAGCATAGTTTTTATTGCAAATCTAATGGAACTTCTGCAATCCCCAAATATGAAAACTATGTAGTGATACATTCTCTTTTTAATGTTTCTGACATATTAATTGACTGACATTTCTTGTTGAAGTATATTGATTTTTATTATAATTATTTTTTTTTTGTCCTGTGGATGGCTATGAACGAAACATCTCTTACGATTTGTCAATGTTCGGATCTATGGATGTTGATGCCAGGCAGGATAAATTCTGGAAACGTCGGTAAGATGATGAGGATATCGTCCAACCATTAGATAAGAGCGAAAATGTGAAATGTAACGAAGTATGGGCAGATCTTAAAGAAAAACTGTGTTGAGTGATTGAATGAATGGATATAGTTTGATGGAAGTAGAAGTTTGTCGTTTAATGAATCTTACGACAAACTCGCTGTCGCCGAAGTAATACTTTTTATTTGAATTTTGGGTGTGATAGACTCCTAGTGCATCGTATGTGGTGGTGGTGGCTCTACGTGACCAAAAGCTCGGGAAATAGCTCGAATCGAATCGAAATGTTCTTTTACTAAAATTCTCAGAAAATGTAGAATCAAAACAAATAAGAGAGGCTGCTAATCATAAAGGCGCAAATCGTAATGCCTTACTGAATATTCTCCGAAACGAAAACTCCAGCAGCTTTTCTCGCGAAAATCCTCGAAATCCTAGACTTCAGTGGTTGAAACAACCGTTGAAGTCATAAATATTTTTTATTCCAGTTCTCGGTGGTCATAAAACAAATAAAAAGTATGTCTTCAAAAATCGAAAATGAAAGTCTAGGTAAAAAACACATAGCTAACTAAACGAGAACGAACTCATAAAGTCTCTCGATGTTTAACATTAATGGCTTTTTTCTTTCCCTTTTGTCCGTTTTCTTCGTTCTTTGCTTTATAAGTTTTGGCGGGATATTTTGAACGAACAAAATTTATTTGGGGATTTATTTTGTTTTAAAATAAAATTATTAGTTTAATTTATTAAATTAATGATTACGAAATATAAATTTATAAACTAAAACAATTTTTCTAATGTGCACGGCTTCCCTAAAATTGCTACCCCAGTTAATAACTGGTGGTTTATTTTATTCTACATGTTATATAAATAATATTTAATATGTAGAATAATAAGTCTTATTTTTTAGCAAAATTTTAATTCACTGTGTGGTAATCATTCTTTTTTATGCAATTTGATGCTCATTTGTTAGTAATTAAATTACGTAATATTTCAGTTAATGACTGGCATCTGGCTTTCGTTATATACACACACGCACAATGTTGAGATCTACTTTTTGTCACAATAAAAAGGAACTTATCCACAATTTTATGCTCCAGAAAATTTAAAAATAATCTAAATAATAATAATGATGAAAAATAACACTTCGTGAGAGCGACCTATATTTTATTAATAATTATTGTAGTTTCCGAATGAATACTCTCCCGGACGAGCCAACTTATAAATCATTACGTTTTATAGCCGGAATCTCGTGATCGGTTAATTA
Organism: Adranes taylori; assembly: GCA_009867245.2. Lineage (NCBI taxonomy): Eukaryota > Metazoa > Arthropoda > Insecta > Coleoptera > Staphylinidae > Adranes > Adranes taylori. The sequence goes on from WYDF02132058.1 coordinate 19,436, forward strand.
ATAGATTAACACATCTTGACATAAGCGCCTGTAAAATTTTGCGAAATACTGTCAGAAAAATATCAAAGAGAAGTTTATTTGGCGGAAACATATTAGTACGAAAACTGTGACAAAATATTTTTATTTTTAAATGACCAATTTTTCTACAACACGTTCAATCTGTTGCAAGGTATAAATATAAAATGAAATCAAATTTACTAATACGACGTTTTTGTTTTTTAAATATTTTATGAAAATTTGTCTTGTTCATTATTTTAACAATAAATTTGAAGTAGTTAATAACATGTTAGAAGATAATTTTAATAACATGTTAAATTGTTAATTAAATTAAAACCAAGTGGTGTTCCAAAACTTCATTATTTAATACTATGCATTCTAGGTAGCTCCAGCTAAGAGGGCCAGCAGAGAGGGCCTGCTTGATATGTTTCGGGGAGACAATTACTCCTTCTTCAGAAACTAAATAAATTTACTTAAATATTTTAAATTTTATTTGAAATAAATTAAATTAAATATTTTAAGCCATTTATTTAATTAAAATATGGACTCCAACACTGAGATAAACTTCAATGTTCGTTAAAATTTTAATTTGATATAGTTTAATTTGTTATACTTTAATTTGTTATACTTTTAATAACTTATGTTAAATTGTTAATTAAATTAATACCAAGTGGCGTTCCAAAACTCCATTATTTAATACTATGCATTCTAGGTAGCTCCAGCTAAGAGGGCCAGCAGATAGGGCCTGCTTGATATGTTTCGGGGACTCAATTACTCCTTCTTCAGAAACTAAATAAATTTACTTAAATATTTTAAATTTAATTTGAAATAAATTAAATTAAATATTGTAAGCCATTTAGTTAATTAAAATATGGACTCCAATACTGAGATAAACTTCAATGTTCGTTAAAATTTTAATTTGTTAATTTACTCAATAGGAAAATCTTCAGTTGTTGTTTT
>WYDF02132058.1:20492-31601 GCA_009867245.2 Adranes taylori
ACTGAGATAAACTTCAATGTTCGTTAAAATTTTAATTTGTTAATTTACTCAATAGGAAAATCTTCAGTTGTTGTTTTTTTTATAGACCAGTAAGTTAGAATATTTGTTGAACTTAAAACAAAAGTAAAATGTTTGACATTTTGGCTGGGTAATAAATTGAAAAAACTAAGTTTTTGTAAATTTTTCTATATGATACGGATTGAAGCTTCATTGAAATTTAGCGACATATGATACCTTTTCCCCCTTTTTTAAGACGATCCTATATCTGAATTTTTTGTTCTACTGAGATAAGAGGTACTTTTTTTTATCTGTTATATAGTAAATAAAAAAGAATTAATGTCTTTTAATACTCCAAGAATACAATGAATATAAAATACTAATTTATATCGTTAATTTTGTGTAGGTACAGAAATCTGAGCCAACTGCAACGCTCGAATGAAAAATATCTCATCACAGAACAACAGGGGATTTACCTATTTCCGTAAACATATGTTAGAGTAAAACCGTGTTGTAAAAGCAGTGTTATATGGGGATTTTTTCTAATTCTCGAGCCGTGTTAAAGCGAGACCGTGTTATACTGGGGTTACGTATACATACATATTTGGTATATGAAAAATAGAACAGAATTTTCTTATTCCATGCCAGTTGTAAATAATTAAGTTAGAAATAACCTGATAGTAAATATATTTTTAAAATTGCTCATTCGTGTAAATAAATCTAGTTCTCAAGTTAACTATTATCCATAATTAATTTACTTTAAAATATTTAATTAAGTGGATATTTCTTTATTACCTATTCAGTAATTAATATTTAATGAAATCATTCGAGCTAGCCATTTTATATAGAAAACTAATCATTAAGAAATAAGTGTTAAAAGCTATAGAATAATTATTTGGAGTGATGAATCGATTTTACCCAGAAACTGTTTTATTCTTATTATATTACAGACTTCACCCTTTTCATTTACTTCCTTTCGATGCCTATATATGTAGGCAACTAGAGCGACCTGCCTTGTAAGTTAATGAGTTCCGCGTAACATCCTTGACCTATTTCTTAGACACAGTCGCCCACCCTCGTTGTGTTTAATAGCGCCACTTCAGTTATATAACAATCTAGAACATTATACGAGGTGTGTTACTTTGTTATTAATCTACTACTATATGTATAAAACTTTTATCAGTTTTTTGACGCAAGTCAATGTAAGTTTTTGTAATAAAGCATCAACTTAGTACGTGTGTTGCAATCATTTGAAAATCTGGAACAAATATACTATTTAAGGTGACCAACTTCCTTTAAGGAGGACATTCCTTCTTTTGCAAGTTCTGTCCTACCCCCTCAAAAAATGTCCTTCTACTTGGCCTCCTTCTCGAAATTTGAATACAAATGTGTAAATCCCAGATGCTGGACAGATATTGAATCTTTAGTATTGAGTTTTTAACTAAAGATATCCCAGACATTAAAATAAACCAGTGGTTCTCAACCGATGTTACACGAAACATTTGTGTTCCGTGAGGTTGGAAAATGCGTTCCGCCAAAATTTAGAAAGTTATAGCCATAAGTTAAAGTTATACGTTTTTGTTACAAGAAGAGGAAGAATTCATTACATTTTTAACAGATTATTCTTTCAAAATGGAATTTAGGAAAATAACAGTTGACGTATTTTGGATATCTGTTCAAACTGTGTTTAATACATTTTCAGAAATATAAATTTATTATATATACTTCTTAAAATGCATCTTCTATAACGTCTCTTAATCAATTTTATGCTAATGATGTACCTACGTTGATTAAAAAAAATTATAGAAGTATAACTTTCAAGTATAACATAACATCAATTAATTAATGATGTCGTAGAAATCTAAAATGCTATCATCCTTAGGAAGGGAAAAATTAAATTGTAAACAGAATCCAATATTGTTGTAGGTTCTTTTTGTCATGCCTTTTTGTGACGTGTGACGACTAGAAAGAACTAAAAATTTGCTAAGTAGAGTATTCCAAGCAAACGCTCAAGTATAACCACAACCATGCTTTTCAATATTTATTAAACTGTTCTAAAAACTTCAATTTTTACCATTAGTTCCAAAACAATTTTGGCAAAGAATAAATGTTCGTGATCATGATGACAAAACTTGGAGTAGTATATTTTCTTAAATCATAAATTCTTTCATAAATGATGTTGAAAATTATCTCATCACAAACTTGGTATTAATCTAAAACTTGTAGACAAAATAAAATCGTAATGTAACGTATGAAGCTACTCAAATTATTTTTGTTTTGTTTGAACCATGTTTATACATGCATACATATATCAGAAATCCGGAAATGACTTAGCCATTGTGTACTTAGTTGTGATTATTTGACGCTTGGTTGCACCTTCGTAGCGTTGAATGTGTGATGTATTTAAATTAACCAAAATTTAAGGTACGTTTACATGATATAGAATCTGGATATAATAGAAGTTAATTTTTTTTTGCCCGAAGTTCGGAATATATATTTATAATCTTTTCTTATTCTGAGATTAGTTTTTGCCTTGCTATATGGGTAAAAATAGCGCGAAATAGAATGGCCAAGCGTTTTTTTAACGCTGCTGGTCAATAAACCAATAAACTGGTAAATTTACCAGGAATAACTATGTTCGATCCAAACAATTTGTTGGGAGGAATTGTAAAATTGTAAAGTAGTAGTAGCAACAATAGTAATAAACCTTTATTAGCATAAAATAACCCATAGTACAATACAAGTAATGTATAACAAAAAAAAACCTCGTATTTGAAATTCAGAAGATGAAAATGACAAGAGGTTTGTCATTAGAATGTTTTTGAAAAATTTTTATTATAACAAAATAAAAAAATTTTTTTTTAAAACTAAATTGAAGACCGCGACTATGCTCACGGTACAAAAAATAGATTTCATCACTTAATGCGAATTATGCTAGTCAGTTTGTGCGAATTTGCTCACTTAGAACGATCAATACAACACCCAAAATGCATCTGATTAACGCTGGATTGAGTAGGTTCGTTTATGTGTAATTATCCGCCAGCGAGACTCTTCTGGCGTGGGACATGTCGCCAGTGGCATCTATGCAGCCGACGGTTTGATGGACGTAGCTTGAGAGAAATTTTTGCTAAAAATCTTAGGAAGTTTAGAACTATGACCAATAGGAAAGCATCTTTAATCCGTTGGAAATTTTAAGAATCAATATTACATTGCTCTTCTGTCGAAAATCTACGAAAACATAAGTTGTTCAACCATTGCAAAAAGTATCGCGAAATAGTTGGCCAGAAACTAGCGAAATTTACGGAAGTAATTCCTAGAGGCCAGTATTATAAGAACTGCGTATGTGTGTGATATGTGCAGTTTTATGTCACAATGTACTATGCCTATTTCTTGCTCCCGCGAATGCGTATAAAGAACATAGGTGTTCGCTGTTTGTTTCGCGTTTAAAGCTCTTTTCACTGCATTGGTATTAAACATCTACGTTTTTTCTCTGGATCTCTGGCTTTCACTGTTTATATCTGTGTTTCCAGAGTATAACTCTGCACAATAGGTTTTCCATATTCCAGTTATTTGTTCCAGTTCCGTGGCAAGTTTCATTTTGATCGTTGATTGCCCAATTTCTAGATTTAAATTTGCGGGTAATGTGACGGATTTGTCTGAATAGGTCCTTTGTGTTGTTGTGGTCCGCATATCTTTGTAGTTCAGAACACATCTGCATAAAATATGAATTTTTATCCCTTCTAGAGTTGGTTTGGATCTTTCTGTTTAAGAGCCTGTAGCGTTCTATAAGTCGTTTCTATCATGCATTCCTGTCATCTTGATTACGCGTTTGTTTGAGATTAAGTTCAATGTTTCGGTTGAGAGCCATTGTTGTTTAGCGCTGATCTGTGTTTCTCGGTGGTAGTTGTTGAATTGTTTCATATATAGCTTTTTTCAAAGTCTCCCATATCTCAGTTGGATTCATGTTCATAACATCGGGCATATGTGGTCCAATTTTGGATAAGATAACATTTGTAAAAGATGATTGGCTCTCGATTCTGACATTTGGAAGATGTTTTATTTTGTTTCTCTTGCATGATTTTAGTTTGGTTGCAAACTCCAGTATTAGCAACTGATGATCGATGCCACAGTCAACTGATGACAGAGTTTTCGCATTTTTGATAGATGATCGCCAGCGCCGTCAAATCAGGATATAGTCAATTTGATTTCTATATTTTCCGTCAGGGGATCGTCAAGTATATAGCCAACGTTTGTATTGATTAAATACGGTGTTTGAGATTGTAAAGTCATTGTCTATATAGAATTGGATCAGACGTTCACCTCTTTCATTGCGCTCGCCCAATCCATATTTTCCTATCATCATGCTGATATGGTTGTCATTCATTGTGCTTCCAACTTTGACATTGTAGTCTCCCATCAGGAGAAGTATTTCTTTACTGAGAAGTTTCTAATAGCTGTTTCAAGTGTTCTATAGAAATCTTCTATTATCTCTTCATCAGCTTATGATGTGTGGGCATGATCAATGGTTGACAATTTATTCTAATTGAGATCATTCGTTCATTAATTGTTTGATATCCTATAACTGATTCGTTTATTCTGTTCCATACTATGAAACCTACTCCATGAAAGCTTCTGTCTTCTGTTCCAGACTAGTAGACCGTATAATTATACGACTTAAAATGACCCCTGTCTTGTCAGTGACTTTCTCATAGATGCCAGCGATGTCTGTTTTTCATTGAGTAAGCTCATGATTTAACATCTGCAGTTTTCCTGTCTGGTTCAGTCCGCGGACATTCCAAGTGGCTAGTCGAATTTTACCTAGTTTGTGAGATCCATTTATTACATCCATTAAATAAAATCCATGTAAAAAATCCATTTATTACCTGCCCCCAAATTATATCGTACGACGTACTATCATTTTCCTTTTTTTTATTGTGTTTTGTAAAATATTATTGTTGCTTGTACGTGGTTAAAAGTTTGATGTGTATATGTGAGAAAGGAGGTTCATAAGGCGTTTATGTGCGAAATGAACCAAATTGAGACACATGTTCTCTCGTGGGCGAGGGATTAGACAAGAAATGCTGAGCGACTTACACAATTCTGAAAGATCGACAAATCCAATTAATCCTAATGAAACAATTCACAATTTTACTTCGATAAGGTATGATGCCGAGGTTTGGGCAGCGAAAGAAGCAGTAGATATAGAACAGGTACAAATAGGTTATATTAAAAGGATACTAGGTGTTAAAAAGTCAGCACCGGAAGAAATCGTACTGTAGGATGAAAGGTATTAATTTTTTAATTAGTGAGACTGAGCACTTTGATCTTCTTGTCCTGGGTGCTTCTTCCAGTATTTTACTATGGCTTTTGAAAGTAACGCTACAACAGATGTCTATAAATTAAAAATTAATGGTAAAAATGGACACCGGAAACACATTGATGTCAAGAAAAAAATGTAAGTAACACTAGAAAATTGATAGTATTCTATAGTGCGCTGTGGGAGTAAATATAGTAACGTAAGCTATCTACAAGTAAGTACTTAAGTGCAGGCACGTTTGCTTGTTTTCTCAACTATAAACTTGACCTTGTCTGACGACTGAATTGAATAACAGGAAAACAACAAACTACTGTGCGCGTGCATGCAGCATAGAAAAAAATATTACAGACAACAAACTGCAAGTATAATAATCACAATACAGAGATTCACCAAGTAAGCAAGTTTTAATGCTGCGCTGCTCTGCTGTATTGGTAAATAATATGCGGCATTCAGCCTGCTAATAATTATTTAAGGACAATAGCTCTTTTATAATTTTAATTTGGCTATGAAGTATATTTCACTCTTTGCATTAATTTCTGCAACTTTCGGGTTAGAGATATTTAACCATTACTTGTAGCAACACCTGGTTTTAAAATGAAAATGAGGGAGTAACTCTTTTATATTTCTGAGACCTCGAAAGAGGTAACTCATATGAGGTGAGGAAAAATAGAACCGACTTATTGATAGTGATGGGTCCCTCATATGGGGCCTCATTATCATGAAATGAAAGAGTTACTCTTTTTTTCAAATATGAAGCGAAGCATTATTTATGAGGAGTTCATCTTTTAGTTTTTTCAAAACAGGAGCTCCTCGTTTTTTCAAGAGAGGAACTCTTGAACCGATTTATTATATTAAGGGTTTACTTTACTTGTTGATGACAGTGCTTCTTTCTGCACAACGTAATAACATCATTTAATGGATATAGCCCGCGTAGGTCGCTGCTTCGGCCAAAAGGAGAAGAGAACTTACTTTGTATGATGTAGCGGCTGTCATGTAGTGATGGCTTCCTCGTTTATAAGCTATTTTATTGGAGGAAGTCATCACGGACTATTATAGCCGGAGTCGAAACATCATGAAACGCAGGTCCTCTTCTGAGTATGTCCGGCGCTGGGACTAATGCGTGCTATGTGCATCAACCAGTGTGCGGCTGCACCATCCTGCATGAACCATTTTTATTTTCCAGAACCAGCAAATTCAAATCAGATAGTTGCCTAGTGAAGTTCACTGTTAACTGTTCCGTCAGAGAATTATGGGCCTGTGATCCGGTCTTTCCGCAGACCACACCAAACCATGACGCGATCAGTTCCTTGCTCCAGTCGATAAACCATTAAGAGTTACTTCTGATTGATTCACTTAACCATTTATATAAAAATTGGCTTCGTCCGAAAACATAACTTTGCACAAAAAATCTGGGTTCTCTTCCAACTGGATGAAAAACCACTTGCACATTTTCAAACGGTGATCTGGATCGTTCTATGACATGTGATATAACATTTGTAACTATTCCATAGAGTGGTTTGAAAACCACTCATTTCCAAGTTTGTTTGGCTGATTGCATTTTCTTGGACTTGTTGATTCTTTTGCCACAACCCCTTCCACTATCTCTTCTGAAGTGCCTGAACGTCTAGATCTTTTACCATCGGCCACACTACTTGTACTCTCGAACTTTGCTAGTCGTTTGCCTACTGTTGATGTGCGATACTGGGATGCCGTTTAGGATGCCTCAGATTGAATTCATCTGCTGGGAGAATCTTTCTCTTCCAGAAAGGAGGATAATTTCTAGTCGCTCCTTGGTGGTCAACATTTTTCAGTCCTACAACAGGACAACATAGCAAAATTAGTAAAACCTTATGGTGCGGGATTTTTGGGACAGTCTGTACTTTAATTGTGCACAGCCACCAAATCTTATTAATATTTCAGCTCGGTTATAAGAAAATTTGGTTTTTTTTCTGATTGGAAAAATACTTGCAATATTCGGTTTAATAGGTATAAAAGCAAATGTTAAACAGAAATTACACACTGTACAGCTGAGATAATTTTTGATCCGTTTCTAATTGGTTTATATGTATATTTTGTAATCTCTTATAGTATAGAACCTGTTATTAATAAAAAATATATACACACAGACGGAATACGCACAATAATAGTGTCACCTAGTTATTGCATTATTTATTATACGTAAATTCAAATTTTGGGTCTAAAAATTCGTGCTTGCAGTATGAAATGTGTATTACCATAAATAGTAGTTGGTAATGTTGGTATAAAATAAATGCTTTAAATTAATTTGATTGACAATAATGGTACTTATTTGCTAATAACCATAAACAAATTACTAAATAAACGTGCATACGAAATATTTGTAACAACCGTTCCTTTAGATTGCAATGCAATAATAAATTCATTGCTTTGTCGTAAAATTCATCGCAGATAACGGATATGCTAATAATAATAGTAGTTATACTAATAATATAGAAAATTAGTGCTAATATAATAACAGCAGTTGCAAGAAATATGAAAAAAGTTATCAATAATTATAATAGAGTCAGGTATTGTTATGTCAATGATATTGCATTCACTTCATTTATTATTGGTTATTGAGGAAAATATCTGGATTATTTAAGAGGTGATTGGGTACAATTTAAAACTACCGTGTTTCCCCGAAAATAAGACTTGGTCTTATATTAATTTTAACAGCAAAAAAAAACAATAAATAATTCAATATTTAAATAAAACCTCCTGGGATTTAGGTCTAACGTTGTTATTATACTACAAACTGTCGACGTTTTGGTGGCTGTTTACCACCATTTTCAGAACTCTAGAATAAACATTTATTTCTGTGGAATCTAATATATCCTTTTTGTAGTTGTTTCTCTTCGCGTGGTAGGCATTTCAGTGTGCCAACATTTCGCCAAAGTTACATCTGGCATTGTCGAGGCTTAGAGAAAGTCTGTAAACGTATTGTGTTATGCGTTTCGCATACGACCTTGTTATTCTCCTTTCTACGTCAGCGCTTGCCGCACCTGGTACGGTGACGCATGTTGTTGTGTCTACATATGTTGTTGATGATGGTCGTACACTGGGTGGTTGAGTAGATGCTAATGGTGGTCGTACCATAGATGCATTTTTGTCTGGTTTGTCGTTGATGTGAATTATTTGTTGTTTATTTTGAAGGTATGGATGTAATACAAGTTTCCAAGTACTAGAAATGTTATAGTTTCGTTTATTCATCGTATTCAGTCGTTTTTTTTTTTGATTTCTATAGCTTCTTTTCTATCGCTTCGATTTCGATTTCTATCGCTTCTAACAACAGTTGCAAGAAATGTGGTCCGCATTGCCGCTGCCAGCAACATAGTCTGATCTCCGCGGCTTCGCCGCGGCCAGAGACATTGCCTAATTAGCGCCCAAGGACATGGTCGAATTGCCTCTGCCAATGGAATGGTCTAGTTGCCGCAGCCAACGGCATGGTCTAATTGCCACGGCCAACGGCATTGTTTAGGCATGTCGCTGGCCGCGGGCAGCGACATGCCTAATTGCCGCGGCTTTGCCTCGTCAAGCAACATGATGTAATTGCGGCTTTGCTGCTGTCAGCGACATGTTTAATTGTCGCGCCTTTGCCACGGCTAGCGACATGCCCTGATTGCTGCGGTTTTGCTGAGGCCAGCTCTGTCATTGCCACGGCTTGCGGTCGCGTATTGCAGCGGCATCTAGTGGCGAGTTACAACAAAGTGAATAGCATTAAAATATTCTTTGTACTCAAATACGTAAGTATATAAATTTTCATGGCGATCGATTGAACGGTGTAGAAGTTGATGTGCTGCAGCGCCATCTAGTGGTGGAGTACAAAAGTGGAAAGCATAAGAATATTCTTCGTACTCAAATACCTGTGTATATAAATTTTCATGACGATGGGTTATATATGTAGACTAGTTTGTAGCAACATACGAAACAGAACTCTTTTTTTCATGAAAGCAGGCCAACAGGGTATTGTAATAAAAAATGGAGTTTCGCAAGGATCAGTCCTGTGACCTACATTGTGGAATGTTTACGATAAGTTATTGAAAAGCACGGTTTTTTGTTTTACGTAGGAAGTGGAGAATCTTCAAAAGACGAAGGATGTCCGGTGCATCCAAGAAGTGTGGGATTTTTACCCACTAAACGGTGGCATTCGGTGTAGCCGGCAGCTAGATAGGAATCCTCTACCAGAAAATTTTAGGAAGTTTTGAACTACTTCGAAGAATAGAAAAATTTCTTTGATTCGTTGAGATTTCTAAGGATCAAAATAGCATGATCTTGTTGACGCAACGGGAAATTTACGAAGAACATTAGTGGAACGTAATTTTATGTAGGTGGTGGTAGTGACCAAAAATCTTGGGGACCATCACTTCGAAACGCCTTCCAATGAGATCGGTCTAAAACACAAAAGAAGCATAACTGCTTATTGGAAATGGGCGGGGGTGAAATAAACGTTAAGTCATAAAAATCTTTCGATAAAATTCCTGACAATAGCTTTCGCAAAAAAATAATCAGATGTGGAAATCTAACCTATCGATGTTATAAACACACACATATTTATGAACAAAGCTTCCGACAGCTCGTCGGTATGCCGTATAGCAGCAGCAGCATGAGAACAAGCTAGGCGGTATGCTTTGAGTTTGCTCCCGCGTATGGTTGGAATTCGTTTAATGTGTTCAAATAATTTCGCGCCATATTATCTTATGAATAGATGAGGTTTTATTTTACAATTATTTAATCCTCATAAAATTGATTTGTTAAATTAATTAGCCTGTAACAACTTTAATTACAGTACTGGTTTAGAAGTTTCCAGGCATTTAGGTGGTCATTTTGTGATTCGCAGTGCATTCCAAACTACGCAAATATTCAGGTTTTAAAAGAATCACGTCGAAGAAAATATGTTATAAAAATAAGAAAGATAGTACAAAGAAATAAAGTACACTGTATATGTAATCGTCATATCCTAATAATCCTAATACACCATCATCATATCCTAATAAAAGTGGAAGTTATATTCATTTTTTTCTCTTGTTAACCTTCAATTATTTATATATTTAAACAATGTATATATTCATGATCTCTGAAAGATTAAACAAAAGTAACAGTAATTTATATATATATATATATATATATTCCGCATATCTTAAGGTCTATCTCATTATCTATAAGATTATTAAAACCAATTACCGTTAGGTCTTGTTTAGAACATGGTATTAGTTTTTTTTCCTGTCTTACTCTTACAACATAGAATAATATTACATATTATGTAAACCAGAAGTGCCGGGTTATTAGTATCATAAAAAAATCTTACAACAAATGCAACGCAATTTGTTTACTTACAACATACTTTGTGCTCGTGGATGTACTTTACATTTAACTGTTCTATTCTTACAATACATTCTAGATTTCTGTTTATTATTATTCGATTAATTATTGATTTTTTTTTTTTTTGTTAGTGACTGTACTGGTTATTACTGTTATCTCCTTAGGAAGAATGATTGTCAATTAAATCGGCGGTTACTAAATTAGTTTGAAAATGTACGGAATCTTAGCTCTCAACCTACATTTATATTTTACATAACGTTTAAACCAGTGTTTCCTAACCCTTTTCTGCGTCGAGCCTACCAAATCCCATTTCTAGACGATTCTACCATTTCCTACCAGATACATTTCGGCCATGAAGTCAGCATCAGAATTTTGTATTAAACTGATTATATGTATAATTTTTTTAAATTATTTTTCTTTGTTTCAGGTAAGTTCATTTTTGAATTAAACTTGACGAA
>WYDF02132059.1:0-23075 GCA_009867245.2 Adranes taylori
TCAATTTAAGGAAAATATTTAATAAATGATATGGAAAACTATACACAACTATTTAATTAAACTGTGTATAGATCGCTTGCAATATACATTACTTACTCGACTATTTGGTCAACTGGACTTGCTCGAAGTGCAAATTAAAAAAGGTTGTATTCATACTTAAATTGCAGTTAAGAATCAGGTAGATAAATGGGTCCTCTGTTATTAACTTAAGCCTTATTATGTACTAAAACTGCATGACAATCAACATAACGATATATATAAAGATATAAAAAACTATAATGTAATAAATTGCAAAGCGCTAAAGTAAAATATTCTTCCAAAGAGATTTAGAATTCCTCAAATAAAAACAAAACAATGTGTGTCAATAGCAAACCCCCCCCCCCCTTCTCCCACTCCACGCCACCCCTACGCACGTGGATAATAAAATACAACAATTAATACGATTTTAAGCTGCTTCAATGAATTGAAGTAAAATCCTAAAATATAAGATTATAACTGCGTGATGCTTAAAAGATATTAAAGGATAAAATAATACGTTAACGCGAGGAGATTAAAAAGGAAGGTTGGAAGAGGAGGTGAGAGACAAGGGGATATTGTCGCACACGCAGAATGGATTTGTTAGAGGAAGGGGGTCTAGCGACGTTATTGTAAGAGTAAACTATTTAATGAATAGAGAAATAGGGAGGAAAAAAGTTATACCTTCTGTTTATAGACCAGAAAACACCGTTTAATAGGATTGTAAGGGAGAGATTGTGGGAGGAAATGGAGAGGGTAGGTGTTTCGAGTGGAACGGTAAGGATGATAAAAGGATTATATGATGGTACGAAAGTTAAAGCAAAAGTAGTAGGGAGGGTATCTGCATGGTTAGAAACCAAAAGGGGAGTAAGGCAAGGTAGTCCACTAAGCGCTTGCATATTCAATATATACTTGGCAGGTCTGGAAGAAGTGCTGGAGAATGGGCAAGCAGGTGGGATAAAGATTGGAAGGACAGAGATATGGTCTCTTACATATGCAAATGACATAGTACGTATGGCGAATAGTGGTGAGGAAATGAAAGAAATGATTGGAAGATTAAATGGGCATTTGGACAGACGGGGACTGGAAATGAATGTGGAGAAAAAGAAAGTGATGGTATGTAATAAAGGAGGAAGATGTAGCAGAAATAAAAATTTTGAGATATGAGGTATAAGAATAGAAAGAGTAAAGACATACAGGTACTTGGGATTTATGCTGACACAGAATGGGTCATGTAAGGAACATCTGGAGTTTGTTACTCCGAAATCCAGGACAGCAATGAAGAGATTAAGGATAGAATGGGATAGAAAGTTCAGGAATTCGATCAGAATGAGAATGAAGATTATGGAAGTATGTATGAACAGTGTAATGATGTACGGCGCGGAGATATGGGCAGTGGATGAAAGGGAGAAGATGGAAAGAATGTACGTGGGTTACCTAAAAAGAATGATGAAGTTATAAAAGAGTACGAGGAGTGAAATAGTGGGGAAGGAGGTAGGAAAGTTCAAATGCTGGATAAATGGAGTTAAAAAAATGGTAAAGTAGGAGGGAATGGTTATGACGGATGAAGGGTGTAGGCTAGTTTTGGAAGTATATATGGAAGGAATGATAAAAGGAGAGTAAGAAGGAAGAGTGAATAGATGGATTAGAAGTAGAATGAATGTTAGTAAGAGAACTGGATGGTCGACGGCAAGATGGAAGGGATAAAAGCGGTGATTGAGAAAACGGAAAGATTGAGAGATGTAGAGAGACAAGAGAGTAATAGAAAGATAAATGAGAGTAGATATAATAGAAGGTACAGGAGTATTAAGTATGGGGAAGGTATGGCTGAATACTAATTGTCTGGTATGTGAATGGACGATAAGAGAACGATTTCGAGATTTTGCTACGGGGATGAGGAGAGAGGTAATAAGTAATGGATGAATGTGACGGAAAGATTGTGTAGAATTTACGGAAAGAAGGAGGAAAGTTGGAATCACTGATTTAAAGAATGTGACGGAATTGAATGAAGTGAAAAGTGAAAAGGAGAATGAAGGAATGAAGTAAGTTTGGTGAAGGAGGGGAAGGGAATTGAGATAATGGGGAAAATTATGAAAAAAATACGACAAAAGAAAAGAATGGGGAGGTAGGCTGGATGTAAGAATAATTGGGTTATTTTAAGTCAAACTGAGAAGATTATATATATAGATATATATATATATATATTTATTTAGTTCATTTTTTTTGTTATGTATTTGATTTGATATATTAGAGCAATGTATTATGCGAATAAAGTTCCTTTATTATTATTATTATTATATGTTCTACAAAGAAGATGTATCTTTCACCAAGTTCCAATGATGATCCAGCCTGCTGGCTGGTGGACGTTTACAGATGTTACATTTCGCATATTGATGAAACTCCAACAGCTGTCTACGCCTTCGTCAACGTTGGCATCGGATCCTCAGATACACGTGGCAATTTGATGGGCTCAAATTTTGAAAACTTTCGAAAATAAAAAAAAATTAAATTGAAAAAGTCGTTAAATAGGTATCAGTCATCAATCACCACGCAAACCGGTACTTCAATAAAAAATGCAGCTCATCATTCTACGATTACATTACAGAAACGAGTTACTGCTGCTGCAAGCCTACCGTATATGATGAATGGCTGCCCGCGAGGGTGATTGCCTATAAAAGTCAAAACCACACTCCATCCGCGATTTTATAACAAAAATATTCAATATCTTACCCAATCTGGACTTTCACCATCCACTAAGGCTTAATTGAACTCTACACCCGATATCCCAAATTAACATATAATACTTATTAACAAAACATGCTTTCTTGGAAAGTTGAGAAGCTGAAAATTGGTGTGTTCTCAAGAGAAATATTCAGAGGAGAGTGAATCACATGCGATTCTTTGGATCCCCAGATGGATACCCCCCTATTCCAATTGCGTTAGCATAACTACTACTGGATTTCCGACGAGTACGTCAACCAACAACCAATCAGCCAACCCAACTTTTACGTCATAAAATTACTAACAAATTGCTATCCCCCACTTACTTCTCCAAAAAGAAAAGTAGATACAGTTGTACAATTGTGCCAATTTACTAGCTTAATTATTCCCAAACCACAAGCAGATTTCGGTATCGTCGCATGCCCGATTAAATACTCCGTTCACACGTAGCGACATCTAACCGAACTATTTCTTATTGCTTAGAACAGTTCCTGACTTTTAGCGAGTATTACTCGACACAATGCCCCACAGGCACACTCTTACATTACCTCGCGTCAGAGGTACTATATCCTCTCAATAGAGTCACTAAAAACATTCCAATTAACAATTTACCTCTCTAAAATAAACAGCAAAAATTGTTCAGCGCTAAAAGTTGCCACAGGGCCCCTCGCGGCATGAAACTTAAGTAACCTAATTCATCCATAGTCCACTAAACGAGTAGAAACTCTACATTTCCTAACTACTCTTTTGCTGACTTAGTGAACGTAAAATTTGTGGTAATGCTTTATAACAGCTGGTTAACCTCACTATTTAAGCGTAACTGATCCAATTAATTATTACAAAAACAATCAGAATTAGACGAAATAAATCATTAAACACATAAATGAGTCTGCAGCAACAGTCTGCAGCAACAGGCAATTGTCCTCGAATATTTCAAACAGGTAAATTCATTACCTTTGTAATCAACTTTCGGATAATAACATTGATTTTAGGTTACAAGGTATCCTCTTACATTAGCTTAAAGTAGCTGAATAAAGGCATTATTAACATGAAACTTAACTATGGGATATACACAAGATCAGGGAATTAGCAAAGTGTTCTCAGAATCAGAGAAGTTACTGAAATCCAACAATAAATATGAGTTCTACAAGAGACAATTCCAATAATTAAAAACCAAAACAAAACCACTTTTAGGAAGAAAATACTGCCTAACATAAGATAACTACTCACGCTTAATAATTTAGATCTCACTACATATAATGCCACACCTAGGGTTCATATGTTCAAATTACTTGAACGAGGGTCTATCATTGCACATACCACTTCATAATGCCTAAGTAGTTTGTATTGCGCATGGCTGAGTTTAATGTTAATGTAGATAACATGCTAAGAGATTGCATTGGTCTTCACCGCTCTTTTTTTTTGTTTTACGATTCTGCATGTCGTCACTCCTTTAAGCTGTAAAAATTTACAAGGACGTCCTAATTGATTTGTTTTAGTTCGTGTTCCAGATTTTCTTGGTGTATGTGTTTGTACTGTAGATTGGCACATGCAATCGGCTCGTTATCTTTTTTATGTCTTCTACATTTTTTTAGAGTGTTTCAGTCAGGTCTTTGGCCTCCGTTCTTATAACCAGTTCTTTCCTGTTTCATGTTTTATTTTCCAAAAAATTAATAAAAGCTATGTTCCCTTTCTCAGAGATATATTATAAAGCATATAATAATCTCGAATATTTTGTGAAAGAAACATATCATATAGAATCTCATAAACAGGTTCATTTTGAAATAATTACAGAATTGTAATTAGCTATGAAATACTACGTTTTGTCGAAAAGTCAGATCAAAAGAACGTTCTTTGTATCTGATCTAGATGATATGGAAAGATTATATATCAAATAATCAGAGAACAAAATGCAAGAGCTTTGTAATATGCTAAAGTTCCTATCGGGATTAAAAACTGGGGGAATACTCTAGTAACAAATTTCAATATTCTGAACGAATCATTGCTTCAAAGCCGCACGTTTAGACATTATAGACATGTAGATTATGATGAATTACATTTAAGTTACATTTATAGTTTCTTAATCAAACTATTTCTTGATAATACTACATATAACAATACTATTATTTACTGCAATCGTGGCTCGCTCTGAGAGAATTTGATTTGATTTAATTTTTCGCCCGTTATAGAGCTAACAAAATTTAATTTGGTTTTGAAGTACTCAAATGTTTTAAAAATATTATTTCAAAATATTTTAAAATAATTAATTAATTTAAATTATATGCATATTTAAAGCAACAATAAATAAGTACAAAAGAATAACACCGCATAATACGATAGATAAATCTTAGGGGAACTTAACGATAAAAACACCGTTGTGGCGAAATGAATATCAGAAAAACAACTTCAATCTTATTAACAAAAATCAACAATATTACAGAAATAATTAAAACTACGTGCTTAATTTTAAATGTATAAAGGCAGACGTTTGAGTCATACGCACATTAAAATATAAAACTATTTTTTTATTGATATTAAATTATACCATAGATCTGTAAAAGAAGACTTATAGAAAAGAATTTGTAAAAAGAACGTATATTATGAATTTAAGAGAAAAAAATTAAAGATCTCAAAAAAAAAATTACTTAAATATTTTTATATTAAATGTTGACTGAACACAGACTTTAAAAGTTATCTCAGAAAATATCTCTAAAATTTCTGAAAGTGGCAATGAAAGTATCATATTTGTATGAAAGTATCAAAAGTATGAAAGTATCATTTTATTTTAAATTTTATTTTTATTTGAATTTTGGTGAATGTTTCAGTTCAAGATATTGATTTACATATGAAAACAGTGCCTGGGCCGAGTAGCAGTACTGAATCTGTACCAATTAGTTATACTGAACCAATTTTGGTAAAGATACAAAGGGAAAAGTTGTATAGACGGGTTGATAGAAAAAGACGGAATTCGTTAAGACGGAAAGACGGCTACTTATCAAACTCCTTCTGTTTCATAGTTTCAACCAGAAATTCCGTAACTACACAAACTACCATATCCTCTACAATTATTTAAGCGTTAGGTTACATATTTTTTTTTTGATTTAGTGGTTGAACAAACAAATATTTATGCCTGTCAGAAAGGTTATAACTTCCCAGCCACTACGGCAGACGAAATAGCTACATGATTTGTCTACATATATGTACTACTAGGAAACCTAAATTATCCAAAGGTTATGATGTATTGAATTTCAAAGTAAAAAGTTCTCTTCGTTGCGGAATATATGACGATAAATTATAAATAAGTTTTTCAAACTAAGACAACATCTACATTTTGTAAATAACCTAGATCTTGATCAGAATGACATTTTGGAAACTACGGCCAATTTACAATATTCTTAGGGCATGATGTCTGAAAAAAGTGCAATTAGAAAAGACATTATGCATTCACAAACAGATGGTGCCATTTTGAGGGCAGCTGAGTGTTGATGTTTTTTCAAATATTCGACTTCCGAATGAATCAAGGGTCTATAAACGCGGATAATAAGACACACTCTTATTTTGAACAATTTGATGCTGCGTTTCTACAGCGATGTGCTACACAGTAGAATAATAGAACGCAATCCCCAATTGTACTTTGTCCCAACTATTTTAGCACTTATCACCTACCTCAATGGCTTAAAGAACGCGAATGCTATGCTACAGGAACGATTAGGGTTGAACATTTTCATCGTCCACCGTTGCTTTCCGACAAAATAATAAACCCATTGTAGGGGATTTTTGGAAGAAGGTTTGAGCCAAGTAATTACTACAAAATGGTGTGACAATGTAACTGTAAGACTGGTACCAAACTTTCTTAGCACTGGTGTTTCAGACGACTGTGGAAGCGTGGGACAAAAAATAATGCAGTATAAAAATGTTTCTAGGCCACGGATGATTCAGTTGTACAACAAAACTATGGACGGTGTCGACACTCTAGATTTTTTATTATCTCTTTATGGAATCTATATAATATTGAACAAATGAACTTTCAGAATGATAACGTTTGCAATGGATCTTGCTGTGGTGAACGCCTTTTTGCAATATAAAAGAGAAGTTGAAATAGTTGGAGTTGCTAAAAACAAAATAATGGCTCGTCTAGTGTTTAGACATTAGGTGCGAAAGAGCTCATGTATCAGAAAACTCTGTCATAGGCAAAAGAAAAGTTCGCACACCTAACAATGAAGCTTCTTCTTCTTCCTTTCAGTCCTACCATCTTGAGAGAAGCGTGGTGGCTCCTCCTTCTATGTTACTGTTTGTAATGTAGCACTCATCGTCTCTCTCCATCTATTTCGATGTTGCCTTGTAGCTTGCTCCATGTTTCTGTCAAGCCCTTTTAGACCATGTCAATCCAGCGTGTAAGGGATCTACCACGAACAGATTGTACCTTCCAAGATTGTACCTTCCATTTGGTTTCTCCTGAACAATCAACCGTTCCATATGTTTGTTTCGGGATATAGAACCAAAAATGCAAATTTTAACAATAATAGTAATAGTGCTTTATTAACTCAACGAAACAATCCAATTACAGAGCTAAGATACATGAACATAAAATATTATAAAATTAACTTATTTGAGAGAAACAAAAACAAATACAGAAAAAAGATGAAACATAGATTGTATAAATATGAAAAATTCATTCAATATACCTAGCTAATTATATTTATTCACAAAAGCACTAAAAATGACAACTGAGTAATGCTTTACTACAACCAATGTGTTATAAAAAATACCAATTTCGTTATTAAGTGGATTGCACATTCTATAAATGGATGATTTGATGGCTAGGTTTGAATTTATTGAATGTATATAAAATGTATTATCACTTCTGGCATTAAGCCGCGGAATTCGACAATTAATCAAGTGAAGAACTTGCAGGCAATTTATTTGATTCTGTACTAATTTATAAAGAAAAGTTATGTCATTAATTATTCTACGAGTTTCTAAATCAGTCATTTGGAATTCGTTACATAATAAAGTGTGATTGTAGTTACTTTCTGGGTATATTGAAAACTATTTGAAATAATGAATTACAAGAATTCTCGATGCACACCTAATATTTTTTTATATTTAATATAAAAGGGACACCAAGATCTTGCCGTAGATTAGCATGGAGGGTCGCTGTATCGGCTGAATTTCGGCGAGAATTGAGGCATTTGTCCTGCGTGTCGTCCACGGAACGCATGCGCCACCAGTAGCTAAGAAAATATTCAAATGCTAAGAAAATATTAAGAAAAGCTAAGAAAATATTTCAATGAAAATATTCAAATGAAAATATTCAAAAACTATTCAAATGCTACTGATTCAAATGCTTCCACGAGGTGCCGGTGTCTTGTACGCAACGTCCAAGTTTCCGATTCAAACATCATCACTGGGTATACTAGAGTGTTAACCAAACTGATTCTTATTTTCTTAGCTACTGATTTATCTCGCCAGACTTTAATGAGCACTCTGACATAGCATTGTGACATAGACATTGTGACATAGCATTACAACCAAATTAGTTCAGTTTTTGTATTTGCGGCACACAATTGCTCTCATTATTTACAACGGCGCCCAGATACATAGATTGGCTCACCACCTCATAGTTCGAAATCTTCTTAATGCCTGGGTCATTGAGATCTTCCTTGTCGACGATCACTACCTTGGTTTTTAGCTTATATGTGTAAGCCGTATCGCTTAGCTGCTCCAATCTTTTCATCAGCCCCTTGAGTTCATCCTGGGTTGCCGTTATAAGTGCAGTGTCATTCGCGACGCCCAAATTCGAGATTTTATTTCCTCGTATCGTTACGCTCCCGGTTCAATCCTCGAAAAAAGTCGCATGCTGAACTCGCTATATTTGTTAAACAACAAAGGTGGCGTGATATACCTTTGACGCACACCCTTCTTGATGAGGCATTTGCACGATAAGTTGTTGTTAATTCTGGCGACCGAACGACACATCTCGTATAAACTCCTCAGGATTTGGACAAGGTGGGTTAGCACAGCCATCCCTAATATGGTATTCCAAACTTTTGGATGTAGTACTCTCGTGTGTCTTCTATCAGTTGACGTAGGTTGAGGATCTGTTCAGGTGTGCCTCCGCCCTTGACAAAGCCTGCCTGTTTCGGCGCTCTCTGCAATGAGAGAAAACGATGTAGCCTCTACAGCATCACATAAAGCATGACCTTGTTCATATAAGAAATGAGAGATATCAAACAAAAATGAGTACAGTTTCACGTAGAACCTTTCTTGTACAGTGGAATGATACCGACGATTGCTAGTCAGGCGCCCATCCACCAGTGTTCATTATTGTCGCACACAGTCGATGCACAGTAGATGTAAACATCATGATGTCCCATCGCCTTTATGTGATCAGCAATGATCATATCAATACTAGGTGCCTTTTGTAATTCCAGCTGTTGAACCCCAGTCCCAATTTCAGAGAGCATAATGGCCGGCTGCTGCTTGATGCCAGTATGTCAAAGTTTTTTTAGTAAATATGATCTCTACATAGATTTTCGCTGTATTCTCTCCAGACTTCAACCACTTTCGATATTTTGATTTGGAAGTTTGGGCGTGAGTTTCAATTTCTGAAAAGACGTTGTTAAAATAGTTGTTCTTGTTTCGGTGGCATTCTCCTTGAATAGTTCTTGTATTCTCTTTGGTATGACTACAATGAAGAAGAACTACCTCGAAAAAGTTCAAACATTGAGACGCCTCCAATCAAACCCGTCAGATTGGACCAAGTATGACGAAAAAGTACCAACAATGCATAAAATTTAACGAACATTTTTGTTTGGCAAAGAATAGGAACTGCTTTTTAGCATTTTACACTACATAAATTATTATTTTATGTATTTATTAATTTCCTTTTTGATCCCAAGTGTTTTTATATTTTATTTACATAAAAAATATCGTTTTATAGAAACATTTTATCACGTTTTTTTCATGAGTTCTGTGTATTGTACCTGATCATTGAGTCACCGTGTCCATTGGTAAGGACATGGAGTATTTTTTTAATTTTAGAAAACAATTTAGTAGGACTACAAATATCAGAAATTTACTGTGAAATTAAAAAGGTGCATGACTGAATGGGTTAAAATCTATTAGGAAATTAAGCACTAATTTATAACTACTAAACTATTTGTCACCAGTAACATTACCATTAACCAGACAAATTCTTCGACAGTATAGTTACTTTCACAATGATGGACAAATTTGGCAAATATTTCTCCGATTGGAGCCAGTTTATCTAGAGCTCTTCTTTCGTTTCTAGTTGCTTTAACGTCACATCTGATAAGTTAAAGTATAAAATTTAATCGTTTACTAGATATAGTTAGGCGATATAATGTCATCCAAGATCCATCATTAGTCTAATGATCAACTGGATTCAGCCTGCTATTTCTATGATACCCTACCATATAAAGTAGGCTCCAAAATGTTTTAAATTCAGGTAAATCAATAACTCAGCAGTCTCTCTCTCTTTCTCTTTGGTGTATTTTTCCCTCTTGTTATCAATATATTTGTTTGTACAATACAAAATTAGTGTCAGCATATCGTCATCAATGAAAGCAGTATAAGTAACTATAACTGTTTTGCCATCTCTTTCTGTTCCTTCTGCCCCAGTCGCTTCAGCAACAATAGTATGTGAATGCGTTTTCTGATTAAGAGGAACTTTTAACCTGCATACTTTTGTATTATCTTTTTCAAGCGAAATATATTTTGTCTTCTTTCCGGCATCTTTTATTTCACTTTCACTTGGCATGTCTGACATTGTGACTTTTGAATCTAATTATTCTTCTGCACCACTACTACTATCATTAGCTTCTGATAATACAAAATAATCCAAATATGTTACAAGAAGTCTCAAATATTTGACATCTTCTTCATTATCGAGGTCATATATTCTTGTGTCCATATCTAAAGACATCTATAAACAAATATTCTACAAATAAAACGAAAATTCGTAAAATCCTAATACATTTCTAAATTAACATTTTATTATCCGCGTTATCCGCGTGGGGTCTGATGGATTCATACTCGGTTCTATCGGCGATATTTTTCACAGGTAGAGCTATTCAGCTACTGAGTCCTCAAATTTCTAATCCTCCGGATAGTAAGTATAGCATATCTAGACGATAAATTCCCCATCTCTGCAACTATAACTGGCACATAATTAGATACGGATGTGTTTTGTAGGCCCCACGTGAGTTACCGAAGGTTACAGAAAGAAGTTTTAAAGCAGCTATCGACAGAAACCCAAGCGCACAAAATTTTTATAACTAAACTACCTGTATATGCCAAACCTATTATTTTCTGAAAATGGTTTGAAGTCAAGATAAGAATTTGTTAAAGTACTATTCAACATAGCTATTTAAACCTTTCACTTACACCGGTTCTGGAGATATTGTTTAATTATATGGCAATGGCACACTTTAATAATATTTTAAGTCAGATAAACGCAGTTGTGTGTATACTGCAAGAATCTAGTGTGTACAACAATTTCAGATTTGATTTCTTGGAAAGTTCAAAAAGGCGCCGCTCGGCAATTTTGAATCAATCAAGCTGAGATATTTTAAAACTTGGATCGCAAACATCACACGCTTGTGAGTTATGGATGAACCCGGTATATAATTCAACATACGTAATGAGCTTTTGTTCCAAAATACAAATTCATAAGTAATTTAATAGATATATATATTTATTTATATACATATGTAGACTTTCTAATTCAGACTACCATATAAGGTTACGACCTATTTTATTGACTGTTGATTGCGCAATATTTTAGTAGTATTGTTTCATATATAACAGAAAATTTACAAATTGCTAGTCTCTTATAAAGCAAAATCGTTGCCGTGATTTTTATTTATTGTAATATTAGAATCATTGCCGTTACGATATAATTTTCAATACGAGGTATTTAAATTATAATTTATATAATTCTCAGTTTGCCTTGCTGAAGATATTATAGTAAGTTAATTTAAATGTTTTAAATTGTTTAATTAAATTGGATAATTGGCTTTATCTTATTCTAATTACTCTATAGTAAAAGTATAATTAAATTAGTTCAATAGTTGGAGTAATTTATTGTAATTAATTCATAAATTAAATCAAACAAATCTCAATCTTTAAATTTTAATATGTTTCGTGTATATAAATTGTTTAAAAGCGGAACCACGCGGCCACAAAATATATTTCATATGACCTAAATTTGTTCAGTAGGGCTTGAGTTATTTATACACTATTTATCAAAAATATATTTAGTACCTCTCGTTTATATGACGCCATTAGCTGCTACTAATTATTTCAGCAATGTAGCTGCAGATGTAAAAATATTTGATACGATTATAAATAGTTTATTAGCTACTTTAAAAATTAGAACACTAATTTTGTTAATGTTAGAGATAAATGCTTTATTTGGCAGTTTTACTGAAAAAAGGAATCGGCTTCAATAATTCAGCAAAAACAGCACGCTATCTGTACATAGCAAGTTCAGCATTCACCTCGGATTCATCCATTTAAACGTCATTTTACCTACATCAATAACAAAGATACATATGTAAGGTTACATAGAAATTTACTTGCACAGATACAGATTTCTTGTATGTCATTTTAAGTAGGCACGGATATTTGTAAATATTTTCTTTGTCAAACATAATAGGTAGATATGATACTGGTAGTTATATCTTACAAAATTTTGTAGCCCTGCGTCAGAATTTTTTTCAATATACCTTAAATATTTCGAAAATCATACTGGTTAGCAACTAGAGCTCCTATCGAGTGGATTTTGATGACTCGGTTACAAACTCAAATTCCAAATTTTCACTAGTTGTCGATTCAATTCCCTATATAACGTTTTAAAAATTTAGAACAATTGAACAATTGGGAAAATAAATTTAGAAATCTAGCGAAATTGTGCCAATAAATAATTGAAATTGAATTAAACAAGAAACCTAAATTGAATGATTAATTAAGAATTTAACTTAAAATTAAGTCTGGTTTAATTTACCAATTTGCCCTTTATTATTGAATATTTAATTTAATAAAATTAATTAAATTAGTTACTTCTAGAGCACTGCGTAATCTATTAATATATACTGCTCATGGTGATTAAAGTAAAAATAAGGTAAAATTAAATTAAAAGGTAAAATAGGTAAAAATAAGACAAATCTCAATCTTTAAATAACGCTATAAGCTAATTCGTTTATTTCGTACAAATGTAATACCATATATACAAAATGAATAAAAGATAAAGAAAAGAAGTGTGTTAAAAGTTTAAGCAATTAAGCTCACGTAGTAATAAAAAAACTGAAATATTTAACTAAAATCAAATCATAATGTAAGCAGTTCAATGAATGCAATACTTACATATCTACATGTTTTTATCAATAACTGAAAGCATGTGTACACCTAGATGCGAAGATTTGAAATTAATATGCAATATTTTCAATTGAAATCAAATTGAAATTTAGACATGATGTTGTAACAAAGCATGTTACTGAGAAGTTGAAAGTATCCCTAAATAACTTCATAAATAGACTGGATTGAAATAATAATAAACTTAACCCCATTTTTTATTCGTAAAAAATAAAACCTACGAAGGCAATACATCCTTACTCAGCTACACCATACCGTATATTACATGCCGCAGAGAGAGAACGATGTCGTTCGCTTTGCTGTGCTGTGTTGTGATTCCATACAATTTATCAAGGTTAAACACGTATTGCGTTTGCTGCATATGATAGGTTGGCTGGCACCACTGTAACCTATTTCTACGATATAATATACCGCGTCGCTGTATAAGGCTGCTGCGTTCTACTGTAATATTGAACTGAATGCCGCCGAGAGAAGAATTTTATGTATGTTTTCCGTATGTATTGAGAATAGTGTGTTGTTAAAAGCGCCCGTTGATAATTGATATGCCAAGCAGCGTTTTATATGACGCATGTGTTATACGCTCACTTCACTGTTACCTGCGGACAAGGTATAGAATGAAAATAATATATTTGCTCCACGTCGCTACTACTGCGTGGCTGCCTGACTGCTTCTACGGTGATTTGTATAGGATTGTGTGAGGGAGACAGTATAAGCATTAGTTAGTTCTAATTTTCAGAACTCGAAGACAAGACCACCACCACCAGCAGCTAGCAGACCGACCAGCCAAGCCAACGTACCACAATGCAGGCAAAGTGATAGCCAGATGCAGTCTCCAAGAAAACAACACATTTGGTAAGCGGTATCATATACCACACACTAGTCTGTTTATTGCATGTATATTGAATACCTTTGTTTTTACTCCCACCACACCTTCAACCTATCTCCTATGTCAGTGTGTATAAGACTCCTAGGATTCCTGCCTTCTCCGTTATTCATATTGTGTATGGAGATATACCCATGCCCACCCGTTGTATTATTAACTATTTTTACATGCTTGCCGCCTATTATTATTTTCCTAATATTATTTGTTCTGTTTTATTCGCACCGCTTAGATATTATTTTGTTTGTTTTGTTAACCGAAATTGATGTGATATTTTTTTAATTTAACAATTGATTATTGACATTTAATTGAGCATATATATTTCATTATTTGATTAAATTGTCTAAAATACCAATAGTATTTTGATAAATCGTTAATTCTGTTTCGCTATTTAATACAAAGTTTATTTCAGCTGCCGACAAGAACGAGAAGCTCTGGATTATTTAAGGGCACGAGTAGCTGCCCTCAGTAAGTGACTGAGGACCGGAGGAACAATAATATCAGGTTCCAACGTGCGGTCTCTTAAACTGAGCGTTCAACAGAGCTGGCACCCGAGAATTTATATTTTCAAAGGTTGTTATTTGTGTGATAATCGTAATAATTATCTGCGCCATCTGTAACAGTCTCTAGAACTCTCCGTTAGCAGTGTCGCGGGCTGGAGCTTGTGCAATGTATATACATAATAATTACTTTTGTTTTGTGTATCTTTAATTTGTAGATACAATGACTTTGAATTTTATTAAAAGCAAACGACAATATGATTCAATTAGTAAATTTAAAAAATAATATATTGTAATAAAATTATAAAGTTTCTTCAGGAAGTTTCCTATGTATATCTTTGGATGAACAGACATAGAACTCAATCACATAATGGCCATGCCAGTCCCTTAGTCATTTTAGACCCTTACCCATTTTTAGTTACATTAACCTGGACTAAACGCAATTACCTCCTGTGGAACAAATTATCATTCGTGATACTGAAAACCTAAATTAGCAACGCTTTTAAAACCGCACCTAAAAGAATACCAGTCAGAAGCTTCATAGCCAAACTTTCAAATCAATATGTCGCTATGATCTCAGCTCGATCATCCAAGAGATAACTGTTTCCATTCTCGATATGTATGCATACAGCTTCAGTAAGCGAAACTAGCCGCTACAAAGTCATATATAACACAAAATATGTTATTTAGAAGAATATAGGAGAGCTTTGTGTCTAAGAGAATATGCTGTCGCATGAAAATCGGAAATAGTCGAAAACAGTTGTTTCCTTACATTCAATTACGTGAAAACTGGAACAGAGAAAACTGAGGTGGTTATGGAAACAACGTGTTTTGTTTTTGACGGTAATGATAGTGACAGATATTTTGACAGTTAATTAATAGCGCAGTTTGTTCTTAATAATGGGCAGAGGAAAGGCAATTGATGAAGAAATTCAATCAGTTATCATCATTAATTTACTCAAATCTGGAAAATCAAACAGAGAAATGGGAACATTGCTCGGTTTATCCAGATGCAGTGTTCAAAATATCGTAAATGTGTACAACTGAAACGGTTAAGTTACCTAAAAGCCCCGATTTGTAAAAAAGTCCAAATTAACAGCCGTTGATAGTCGAGCTTTGGCAAGGATTATTAGGTGTAATAGGCGTGCTAACTACGGAGTGTTGAATGTATTCTGGAGAGAGGCTATCGGAAGACGTTTTTGCAGAGCTACATATCACTCAGAAGCAAGAATACTAGGCTTTGGTACTTACAAAGCCAGTTGTCTGACTTCAATCTAAAAGGTTCATGAGTTCATTTTTTTCCATTCCGGAAGGCTAAAGAAAAACCGTTATTGATCCTAAAGCAGAAGAAAAACAGATTGAAATCGGATCAAAACCAGAGATATTGAGATATTGAGATACAGAGAGATTGAAATTGAGATATGAAAAAGTGGAACAGTGTACATTGGAGTGACCAGTCGCGGTTTGAAGATTGTGTCAGTGACAGCTGGGGCAGAGTTATCCGCCAAAACCATGAAGCTTATCATCATGATTGTCTTAAACGCGAAGTTAAATTTCCATCTTCGGTAAAGGTCTATTGTAAAGGGGTTCAATGTCGGCTAGATGAGTTGGGAAATTACACTTTATCAACGTCATTATTAACTGAGGCAAATATATAGACATCCTAGGGAAGCCTTTGTTGCCTACTGGAAATTACCGGATACCTGGAGTCGGATATCTGGAAATTACTTCGCCTTCCAGCAACATACTACTGCGTGTCATACATCCAAATAATCCATGAATTGAGCTGAAAATCAAAAATTTAGCTTTTTCTTTTTTATACTCCCAATTAGTTTCAATTGTTGTAATAGTTCCATTATTTTTGTGTAATATATTTTCACAATGTTTTTTTAAAAATACAAGGGGATAATTTTACCTCTTAATTTAAATGATTTTCAGTACACGCCAGTATCGGGTGGGCCAACTGAAGATAAATTGGGCCCGTATATCTAGTCACTCTAGGAGACAAAGTTTCTGGAGCCAGTACAGTTTTTACATGGAAGCCAACAAATACCCGCTTTTTGTAGCCCATTGCTTCACCGTTGCACCATACATCAAACTACTCAGTCCAAATACGATCCCCGAAGCTAATTTATTCTACACGTGTAGCAGGACATGCGTCTCCATAAATCGAATTCGCGGCAAACCCGTCTTATTACCTATCTACTATACTGTCCATCTTTTGAGCAAAAAAAAGCGCACCCTAATACCCACTATTCTATAGTTTCCAACTATGCTATAACCATCTTGTTCTAAGTGGGTTGTACGAAACACTTAAAGACGCAATATTAGCCAATTTTTTTGAGGTCTAGGTCTTAAAAGCACTAGAATTATAATTAGCTGCCTATTCTTAGGGATTGTTTCCTTCTGAATTTTCTTTGAATATTTTGTTTTATCATCCAGTGTCGTCTTTTATGAAAATTATTTCGGATGTAAGTTTGAATTTCATTGGTACCAATAGTATATTGGTAACACTTTAGTATTACATTTTACCAGGAACTGCAGTTATGAGCATAGTAACACCTTAGACTCAGCTTGTTTTAGGGTATTTCTTAAGGTAAGAAGGATTGTCTACTTTTATTTATTATATATGGAAATGAAGATTACACTTAGAAGACATTACGTCTTTTGTGTACTATTTTTTGTTACCCATTTGCGCATTATGACCATCTAGTTCGTATATTTTTAATTATTTCAAAGGAATTTCAGCTACTGGTACATTAGTATACATTTTTGTTTGTATCCTTGTAAACATGACAGGTGCGTAATATGTCAAATCTGACGTTCATGCGATCTAGTCTCATGACTCTGACAGAGTGGAAACATTCGCTAACTGTATAAAGTCGTAGTGTGAGATTTAGGCTATAGATGGCGTTAGATTACATCCATTGGTGCTGGTTGGGAAATAGTTTTTAGTTATAGGGGTTGTCATGTGTTCAAATAACGGTGATAATAGAAATTTGGAATCGCAGAAATAATACTTATGATACTGGTAAGATGTAGAGTGCTTGTTGGAGCAGGCTGAGTATTGCGTATAACTAGATTTTGAGCTCTGAATAACATGCAGAAAATCGAGGAACTGTTTCGTTTTTCCTGTTAGATGTCGCTGCGTGTAGAAGACAGATTGATGGATTTGATTTCAACAGACTCTCTTAAACGATCCTTAAATATATGAACATACATTTATTTACTTATCTGATGGCAAGTGTAGCCCTTTCCAATTCTTGAATTTGTGTGTTTAAATAAATGGTGGTTCATTGTTCTTCTTACTATTGAATTCTTATGTTTGTGTATATTCCTATCATTTGTTATCCAGAGATTCAGAAACAAATCTTTGACGTCCAGTTAAATAAAAGCGTATGCTTCATACAATGTATGAACTTGAGACAATCACCAAGAAGTTCCCAGAATTCCTAACCTAGCCATGACATAACTTCAGCAAGTGTAACTGTCATTCCCCAAAAGGAGCGCGTTATACTGAGATCTCAGCAGGATACAGGATTAGCCGTTGACAAAACTGAATATTCACTAAGATTTTAGAATTGCTTAATATCAGAGTATTGCTCAATACTTTATTAGTTACTGTACTCTAACAATAAATGTTAAACAGCATTTGAAAACTGCGTCATTAATAATAATATACTTTGATTTTCCATATCTTATTCACGTATAAGAGTTTTACATGTTTACCATCAGTATCACTTCAAGCGGGCACTCGACGACGATATCAACAGAGATAACATT
The DNA here is from genome assembly GCA_009867245.2 of Adranes taylori. Lineage (NCBI taxonomy): Eukaryota > Metazoa > Arthropoda > Insecta > Coleoptera > Staphylinidae > Adranes > Adranes taylori. The sequence goes on from WYDF02132059.1 coordinate 18,298, forward strand.
GCTAGGTTTTAAAATTAAGCTGCTAATTGGCTCCCGCGTGCGTTTAGTTCAGCGTAGATGGGTGGCAATACGACTACGCGCGTTGCTCTTTCATTTTGGCGAAGAGATAACCAGCTATATAGTAGATACGTTTTTACGAACGGGTAAAGCTTTAATTGTCATCGCCACAGTGAGAGGGCTAGACGGTTGCTGATTTCTGTCAGACGTGGATGCAAATAAAGTTTTCGTTTTATGACGATAACAGTGGCTCCGTCAGATGCTGTGCAACACACAGCAAATTATTATTTATTGATTCATAAATACTTCCTTCAATTATAAACTTAGTATAATCGGACCTCTATAATGGATACTATTAAAGAATTATATATGAAAGACGAAGGATCTAGATCAATTTCATGAAACGTATCATTACGGGAGACGTTACATGTGTTTAAGGATTTTGTCAAATAGGCCAACCGTCCATTAAATGAAAATTACCTAGGTGTTGTGCATTAAAAATTGCTATAAACTGCCAACAAAATGAACTACTTTAGCGTCTTGAAGTGCTTACGTAAAAAATATTCACCGCAACAGATCTGAACTGTGGAAGAACAACTGATGGACTTTGCATCACCATTAAGCTCACCAAAACCTTAAGTTTTACGGATTTTTTTGGCAAAACATGCAACGAATGATCTTTATTCAACTCCAGACAACATATTCCTATGTCAATCAACCCACATATGCCTATTGTCCTTAATAAAGGATGTTTCATATACTTGCTTTCTTTTGCGTGTAGTATACGTTATATTAATCCACGTATAACTAAAAAACGTATAACTTTTTAGTTCAAAGTAACTCTTTCAACTAAAAATAATTGAAAGAGTTACTTTAGACATTACTGTTGCCATTATTATATTCAATAACTGTTGTGATTTTTAAAAAAGATATCTGAAATAAGAAAATGTAGACTCCAGTAAAGTAGCAAAAATCATATTGTACTGACTTCCATTAATAGTGCACCAAGCGGCAGTATGGAATAAGTGTTAAGTGCAATTGACAGCAAGGACTATTAGCGCGCAAGTGGCGGGAAAGAGGGTTTCTTAACATCAAGCGCCAGGCCATATAGCCAAAATGAATGAAAGTGGTAAGGCCGTGGCGGCCCTTGAGGCTGAAATGCTTATTTTAAAAGATAAAAATACGCAATTACGAGAATAAAGAAGATATTATTGGAATAACTATATATATTGCCAGTTCTTGCCAGTTCAAGAAGAAAGTCGCTTAAGGTCACGTTGACTTAAAAGATCTTTTTTAGCATGTCCCTTCTTGTTGTCTAAAACAGTCTCAGTTCTTTCAAAAAATTTATGATTGCTAACGGTTGTGGTTCCCCAATATTCGCGGCATTTATTGCGATTCCTCCGAACTGTCTAACTCTGCAGCTCGATGCTGCATGACTCTAACATGAGATGTGTTTTGCTTTTGGGTTTTCAACCTTACCAATTTTATGCATATGGAGATTTAGAGAATAATGCTCAGTAATACAAACTGTTTATATGGACAGAAACTCTTAGTTGAAACTGAATATTTTGGTGTTTATCTCAGATGTCAAATCTATAAAGACCTTTCAATGTTCCTGACCAGGGACTTTGTTTCAGTATTTGATTCTAACTTAATATTCCCATTTTCTTTATATCCGCTTCCTGTGTTCTTCAGTTAAACCACAAAACGGAACATGGCCTATAAGATTACTTTTTGCAATTTGCCTTGCTAGCTTGTTCGCTATTTTATTGCCCTCAATCCTGAATATGCTGGTACCCACCATAACCTTAAATGGTTATGTTTTTTCAGTTCTTTCAGGTGCGTCAGGTAGTAGCTTAGACTCATAGGTTTTTGCCGGTAATGTCTTCAGCGCTGCTTGACTGTTAGTATGTATATTGATGTTAGCGCCCTTTTGCATGCCCTTTTGCATGATTTATAGAGCACAGTTATCAATGGCTACTATTCCAGCCTGTAAAATAGAGGTGTGTGTACCCAGTGAAATCACTGTACTACATTTTGTGCTATACGCTCCAGGCCCTGCTCCACCACTATCCAATTTAAAACTATCTGTGTACCATTTCAACGCACCTTTGCCATTTGACGGTCCATTTTCCCTGACATCCCTGGTATGAATGGTAACTATAAATTTTTGTCCAAAGTTGAACTTTAGTGACATGTCATCCCAATTGCAATGGGTGAGTGGTGTTGCCCCCGGCGCTTTGAGGATTTTTAAATGTTCTGTAAGATAGCCAGGTTTCATTTTTGTTGTGCTACCGATAACCGTGGCCTGATTTAAAGTCTCTCTCTCCACTGGTTGGTGCATGGGAAGCAATCCTGTGAGGGCCTACAATGCAGCAGTGGTAGGGGTAGACATTGCCCTAGTTATGCTAGGATATGCAGTTCTTTGCAGTTTTTGTAGTATGCTCTGTGCCTTTTTCTGTTCCAGTTTAGGTCATCATACTAGAACTATGTACACTATAATGGGCCTTACAATTGCTGTATAGAACCAATATCACATTTTTGGTTTTTGAAACTTCTACCGAAAAGTTTTCTAAAGGCATATAATATTCCGGAGGTCTTTTCTTATAATTTCTGTAGATGTGCGTTCCAGGTTGGTTTGTCATCCATGGGTGCTGTATCACTGGGTACCAAGGACACTAAATCGACTTTCCCTTCCTCGTGTATGGCACAACAGTCACTTTGTTGGGATTAATGCTTAGCCCATTTACTCTCCATCACTTTGTTCTGATGTTTAATGCACTTTGCATTCTGGTAGTCACCGTCGTCTCATGTTGGCCTTGTTCTCTCATCACTAGGTCATCCGCGATCCTTGTACCTGATGGCCTGCCAATATTAAGATGTGAAGGTGTGAATGAAGTCATCAACTACAATGGACCAGAGCAACGGTGCAGAACTCTCCCTTGGGGGCATCCTCTGGTCCCTCTAATTTTAATAGCCTCTTAATCCATGCGTAGACCTACCTTCTGGTTTTGCAGCATTGTGTTGATCCACGCAATTGCCGGATCTGGAAAACCCTTATTGCGCGCTGCTGCCTCTGTGTTTTCATACGACGTATTATCGAACTGTATGCCAAGAAAAACACAGAGTGCTGTTTGTTTGCTTCCACCGATTTCTCGATTTTACCCACTAGGGTATGTAAAGCCGTATTGGTTGTCTTGGCATTTTGGTAGGAAAATTGGTAAGGGTTGAGTAATGCTTTATATAGGAATTCGTTTCTTAGAAACTGATCGAGCTTCTTCTCCATAAATGAAGTTACGCTGATTGGTCTATCTGCTTTAAGAAGAACCTCCGATCTTCCTCCCCCTTTCGGAATAAAGATAACGTTTACTTCTCTCCAGCTAGTCGGAATGTAACTAAGCATAAAACTAAATTTACAAAGTACACATACGTAAGGAAATATGTCTTTTATACACCTCTATATCAGTGCAGGAAAGATTCCACTACCTTCTGAGGATTTGAATATATTAAAGGTCTCAGTGCCCATACCATTTTCTCCTTCATGAATAATTTATTCGCAAATTGACGTGTTCTGGGGAGGACAGGACCGGCTGATACCATAGCAATTTTTTCGGACTCCCACTGATCGGCGTCATTAACTTTGAGGCAAGCAGGAAAGTGAGTGCTCATTAAGAGCTCTAACGTTTCCACTGCGTCCTCTGCAATGTTGCCATCTGGATTTTGCCGAGGAACCATGCAATTAGAGTGTTATTTTGCTAAGACTTTCTGCAGCCTAGACACTGTTGTTACTTAGTTTATATTTTCACAGAAGCTTTGCCACTTCCTTCGCTTAGATTTCCTAATTGCCTTCTTGTACTCAGTCAGGAACTGTTCATACTGTCTCCATTGTTGGGAGCGCTTTGATATCTTGGCTTTATTGTACTGCTTTCTGACCACATTATGCATTACTTCTAGTTCCGTATTCCATGTCACATGTCTCGTGGCCGCTTTTTGTTTTTCCAGGCAGTTGCTTTGGTACGCCTCTACCAACATGCGTTGCAGAGATGTTCAGATCTTCCGACGATTCTATGCTAGTGATCAATCTGTCCGTCCCTTACCTGACATGGGACGGACAGATTCCCGGACGGACAGACGGACAGGGACGGTCCCCGTAGGATCCCCAGTTTGTCAGTTGTGGAACCCGTATTACTTGTCAGTAGACCATATTGGTTTCCAACCCTGTCCTTAAAATTTTTGAAACGAAATAAGATGAAACGAAACAGGATATTTTGTATTACAAAATTCCTAATAATCCTTTTCTTTCATGTGCTCACGCTTATTCAACCGCATAAAAATCAACTCACACTTATTCAGCCGTGTCGAAGATAAAACCCCTTTTAACTTTAATGTGAATGTTGTATACTTCATCAATTGTTACTCTTGTGACAATTGATGTCACAATTGTTACTCAGGATCTATGTGAAAACAGTATCTTGATTCCAGAATTAAGCACATAAATATGATTGCAATCTCATCGACATTAATTATAAAAAACGTCTCCTTACAGAAATGATACTTATTCAAAAATTAAAATCGATCATGGTGAATAATAGATCAGATCTGGACGGGTTTAGAGTCTATCGGGACATATGTGTCCCACTCATGTATTATGTGTGTCTAATGATGCAAATACTATGGGTGTGAGACATGGAAAGAAACAGCAGTCATTAAGAACAAAATCCAGACCTTTGTGAATAGATGTCTGAGAACTATACTGGGAGTGCATTGGCCAAATGTGATTT
>WYDF02132170.1:1954-23071 GCA_009867245.2 Adranes taylori
TTTTTTTACTTTGTATATATTATCCTAAATCCATCTTACCATTTACAATATTAAGTCTTGGTTCGTGTATAGGTGATTTGAATCCATCAGCTAATTGGTCCTCACTACTGATCTTAGACACCTCCATGTCACAATATGTACTTTTTCTCTAACAACAAAATGCCTTACTATTATGTGTTTGTTTCTCCTGTTGAACTCTGGGTTCTTTGCAAGTATAATTGCCTATCCAAAAAACTGGAGTTGCTTCAATTCAGTTATTTCTTTCAATAATCTGCTGAGCCACTCCTTTGGTGCTTGGTGCCACACTAACTTGGTCTAGTTATAGCAGTTTCAGAGCTATATATAAAAATAAGCTTTATTTACGTCTGATCGAATATAATTTTCCTACAACACATTGTTAGTGCAATGAGACTTGACTGATGTTAATTTTTATAACTTTTCTTAACTTTTCGTTAATTTTATAATTTATCGAATCCGCCCCATTTTTTCTATGATTATGCTAAGTAGATATTGTAGGTGAATAGCATACAATACAAACACAGAATTTCGTAGAAAGCAAGCTTTACTTTTTTTGTATATTAGCTTGAGTAACCTGGATTTTATTGTTGTTAAACATATATAATACGTGGAGTGGCTTTACCGTGCCTTTATGTTAGAGTGACAGATACGTTTGATTCTAATTATAATACAAAAATAGTTACGATGTCTTCGGTTATAAACTTGTTATGACGCTTGTGAGAACAAACCATTCTTTATACTGGGACCAATCTCACCATTAAAACTCTGGTTTAAATATCAATAGAGAATTATCCTGATTGAATCATGCGGATAGCTTACTCGTGGTCAATCAGACAAAGCTCAAAATGCGTCTTGTCTGAATGTGGCTTTTTATTTGAAAACAGAGCTTTTTAGGGTCCTTCTTCGTTGGCAATAGTTCGGGATGTTGACGGCGCTAGGCGCTAGAAGGGAAAAATTTTCTTTCAATCAGAGGCGCTCTTATAACCATTGTAAATTATAAATCACAATACCGCATGATCTCCCTGCCAAAATTCTAGGATTTGATGTGTCCATGGTAGCAATTTCTCCAATCATCTTAACGTGCGAGTGAACTTGCTATTGGTGTTCCCCTTCCAAAGTCGCTTTGACCAACCCAGGAATGGCAGTAGTAATTTTTACATCGTGGCAGTAGTAACATCGTGAAAAAAACGACCGCGAAACTAAAAAACGATAAAAGAGAGCAAAATTATTTTTTCTTCGTATCTTACATTTATGAAAGGTCACAAAAAATGCAAAAGAACGCCTGATGATAACCAGAGGCAATACATTACGTTAATCCTATCTGACATATATTATAGTTTCATTTGTAACAAAACCGCAAAAAAAAACAACTAAAAAAAAACCATCGGATCAACGTGCGTCGTAGATTCTTCCTCTATTTCTCAATTATCTCTTTCCAGCACAAGCTAATACGACGTTGCTGGTTCTTGATATAGCCGTGTGCTGTGTGCCCGTCGGCGGCGAGTTTGCTGCTGTCAGGGCTGTAGGCGGCCAAAAGTAGGATGATTCCAAAAGCAGAGCCTTCTATCTGCGTGTATAAATACTAGTTCTCATACATCGCAAATAATGCCATTGTCCGAATTCTTTTGATTAAATAACAAGTCTTGATTTATTTAATAAATTTGTTTGATGGTTTTGCTGGATTAATTGACTGATGTATAGTTAATTAAATGATTGTTTTATAAATTTCCAAAATTTTCTGAGGCCATATCGATATGCCGATAAAAACTATTTCTGCTCCTGTTGCTGAGGTTGATCCTGAAGATCGTCTCTGTCTTATCCACAAGATTACTCCACCTGCATATAAACAAACGATACTTACTGTTTAACGTCCTGTCTGAAGATTTCCAGCATAATCTGCATTACTGACCCTCCTAAATTATCTTCTTTAAATCTAGATTTGTTAGTAAAATCTTTATCTTGAGTTCCTTTCATGTATTTAAATATTCTCTTGATTTTTAAACCTGCACTTGTATGATTTTCAACATTCCTTGATAAATAATTAAATAATTCAACATTCCTTGACAAGCTGTATCTGGTCTTGTACTAGTAGATAAATATAATAATGCTCCTATCGCTGATCTGAATGGAAAAATCCTTAATTTCAGTATTGTCTTCTGAGATATCTCAAATAATTAGCGTTGAAACTACTTTGCAGCTCTCCATACCATAGTCTTTTAATAATAATACCAATAAATGAACCTTTATTGGCATAAATACAATCCAAATAATAGTATTCAAAACAAAACATATATATTTCTTTACAAAAGTATAATCAAAAACCTTCAAATTTTAATTTAATTCTTTCACTTTAACGTAAAAATATTTTTTTCCTTATATCAAGTTAAAGCTTATAATTAAATATATAATTAATTAAGTATAATAATTACAGCTTATAATTAAATGTTAACACACATTTAGCTAATAAACTTGTATTAAAAATTTATAAAGAGCTATATTATACATTATTACTACATGTAATGTCGTTATTATGTAAGAACATAATAACGACCATTTTTTCTTTCTCTTTCCTCTTTCTCCCATCCCACACTACCTTACCTGAACCTGACCTGGACCTGATATGCAGAGTTTCCCTTTTATTTATTTTTTATTTATTTATTTGTTTTTTTCTCCGCTTTTACTTCTTTCCCCTTCCATTTATTTCTTCCCCTATTCTCTCCATTATTTTACACCCTTTCCCTCTCTGTCCAACACTCGCCCTCCAATTCCTCGCTTCCTCCCTTTCCTCATTCGACAATCCAATCTTTACACATTTATTCACCCAATGCTCCCAAATTTTCCCCATCCTTCCACATAACCTACAGCTTCTTTCACTCTCTCTCATCCAATATCTATTCCTCTTTCCATGCTCCCACACCTAAACCATGCAATCATCCTTTTCTCTCTGAAACTTTTATTCGATTCGAAATGCTCTGGCGCCGCTTATACCTTCCGTTATACCTACTTCCTCTTATTTTCTACCTTCTCTCTGGTCTTTTCAAGTCCAGTATCGTTCCCTCCACTTCCTTTTCACCACCCCACATCTCAACGACCACCCACATCTGTCATATACTTCCTTTCTCTATATCACCCATTTATTTTTCGTCTCTCTCCTTTCCGGTTCTTGCATAGCGCATATGTATACCTTCCTCACAATTGTTTCCGTCTCTCCTACCAATACCCTCCCTTCATATTTTGCCATCTTCTTTGCCCCCTTTACCCAAAACTTATACCCGTCTACCTACTGTAACACTATCTCACCCGGGGTCGACTTATCCACTCCCAAAATCCTCTTCAAGTATGTCATTGCCATTTTTTCAATCTACTCTCTTTCCCTTACCACCCACACTTCTGCTCCATACATTAACATACTCCCCACTCACACATTCAGTATCCTTATCCTCATTTTTTCTTCGCATTTTACAATTTCTCTATCACCTCATTTATCTCTTCTCTACTACCCGCCATGCACACAACGTCATCCGCATATCATAGTGACCATACTCTTTCATATCCCACCAATACTCCCCCTGCCTGACAATTTGTTTTATCACATAAATTAGCGTGACTATATTGTCTGTTAGTATATTGTCTGCGCTTTTGACCCTCACGAATCCGGTCTGCGTATTAGATAACACTATCTTTTCTTCCAACTCCTTCTGTAATTTCCCATTCAACACCCTTGCATGCAATCTATATATTCCATTCCTTATTGTCACCTCTCTATAGCTTTCAGCCTCACTTCTGTTACCCCTCTTGTTCACTGGTATTACCTCCCCCTCCTTCCATAATTCCGGCATTCTCTCTTCCCCCTTCCATACTTCATTCATACTCCTTGGTAACGCTTCCAACCCTCTCTGATTCAAGTACTTCCATACCTCTATTGGTATCCCATCTGGACCCCCGCACTCCCCTCCTTTATCTCTCAGATTTCCCTTCTTATTTCCTCTACTATTATTTTATCCCCTATTCCTTGGCCTCCATTCCTGGTCTAACTTCCCCATTTTGCCTTACACATCCTATCCCTTTATCAATTTCCCTTCCTTCTCATTCCAATTCCATACCTCCTCTCCGATCCATGCCTCCCTGTATACGACTCTTATTCTTTCATCACCTTTCCTTTTTTCCCTAACTGTGACCTTAATCTTTTTTTGTATTTCCCTCTCCTTCATCGTTAAATCATCATCTATGAAAATCCCCGACCCCTTTAACATACTTTTCCTCCCCATTAGCTCTTTTTTATCGCTCCACGTTTCCAACTTCACCAGTATGGGCCTACTTTTTCTATTCACTTCCGTCCCTCCTAACCTATATGCGTCCTTTATTTTCAAATTACAATTCATCTCTATCCACATAGTCTTCTAATATTTTCTTAATATAACTGTATTGACATATTTTTATTGAATTATCTTGTCTTTGTTCAATCTCATGCCCAAAAAATATGTAGCAGATTCGAAGGTGACCGTCATTTCTGTTTTCAGTTCATTTAGAAACATATTTGTTTCCTCAAGATTTGTAGATAGCACCAGTCCATCATATATATAAAGTCCTAGAAAAATTTTATAGCCATTATTGTTTTTAATAAACAAAGAACAGGTGGATTCACTTCCTGTAAAACCGTGTTTTGTAAGAAAATTTCCAAATCTCTCATTCCAACATCTAGGACTCTGTTTAAGTGCGTAAAGGATAGATTTAGCTTTCATATTTTAAATATTCCATCACTAAAGCCTTCTGGCTGAAACATATAAATTCTTCAGTCAAATTTCAATAAAGAAAGGCAACAAGTTGCATCAAATGCATATCGTCATTAGCTGCTACACTAATAAAGGTGCAAACAGTATTTTTGTTCGTTACTGGACTAAATGTCTACTCATGATCCACTCCGCTACGCTGGCGAAAACCTTTTGCAACCAGTTTTGCCTTCAATTTATCCGTACATCCATCTGTGTTAGATTTAAATATAAACACCCATTGGATTGCAATTAGTTTGAACCCTGGTGGTAGATCAGCAACTTCTCATATTTGATTTTCTTTTAATGAATTAATCTCACTAATCATTTAAATAACTACTGCTAATGACTACTGCTTTTGTTAAGAATTTAGTGCTTCCTCATATGAATTGGGTTCATCTGTACTTTTAGATAGTGAGTACAGATTGTAATCATCATATCTTGAAGGTTTAATTATAATAGACCTCTTAATAAGTTGTCTTGTACCTGAATTATCTTTTAAACTTAGTGCTAGTATGTCTGGTTCACTTTATAATTATCCAGTTTACTTTTATGAAAGGTTTTTATTTTCAAATAGTGCATGTCTGCATCAAAAAACTGAATCATTTATTCTATCCTATACTCTCTATCTATCCCCTCCGTCATATCCAAATAAGCTTCCAAATCTTGGCTTTGGATCTATCTTCCTTCTCTTTTGATCAGGAATCCATCTGCTACATAATGTTTCAATTCCTCTTAAATGCTCAAGTCTAGGCTTCTTTACATACCATATTTCATTAGCAGACTTTTCAACAAATGATGACTTCCTCTACTTGTTAGTATATTTGCTGCTGTAATAATTAACGCTGCCCAACATTTCTATGAGAGAGTAATTTTGGAATACATAAGGGATCTATCTCGCTGCTTTAATAATAGTTCTGTTTTCTCTTTCTGCACAATAATTCTGTTGTGGAGAGTATGGTTTTGTAAAACGCTGTTTTACACTATATGTTTGAAGTAACATACTTATTTGTTGATTGTCAAATTCACGATCATTATAGGAAAGAAATTCTCTAATTGGATGCCTTGAACTTTTGCTTCTTTAAGGACTTGGTTTAATTTTTCATTAACGTCTGATTTCTACCTAAGAAACTGCGCAAAATCTAATTCGAGAAAAATCATCCTTAAAATAGACATAATACTTATAACTTAAATTTGATGGGACCTGGAATGGTCCTCAATATATCCATGTAGCAACTCTTCCTGCTTTGTTTCTCTTGTCCTGTTGCTTTGTTGCTCAAACGGTGCATTTTTCCTTTCACACAGCCCTTACAATGCTCACTTGTCATGCTTTTCTTTATATTCAATTCTATATCAATTAAGTCTTTGATCTGTCATTTATCTTGGTGCCCCATCCTTTCATGATATAGTTGCAAAACATTCGAATATTCAAGTAAATATATTTCGGTCACCTTAGTTGATTTTTATTACAACTTCAATTGTTCCTTGGCCAAACAGTTAGCTTCTTGCTCATTTGCGGAACTTACTTTGTCAGTATCATCAAATTCATTGTACGTTTTGTATAATTTTACATGGATACTTGTACTTGTTTTTGTTAATTTCCTCATTCATTCTATATGCAACAGCATTATGTTTAGTATTTTCTGTTTTCTTAACTGTAAGAACTTCATAATTAACAGTTTCTGATTTTGAAATCAGTCTGCTTACTTCTGTGTAGAGCTAGTTTAAGCATTTTTTTCTTCTAGTTATGCACTACTACTGAGTTCATTTGGAGCTTTTACTTTTCCTGATATAAGTTTCATTCCATTTGGAAATCCTTTAACTTTTATCTCTACTAAATATTTCCAGTCTTCCCAGTTTTCTTTGCCTTGAAGAGGTTCTATCTTTTGTGCTGCTAAATCCATTTGTTTGCCCATTAAACAAAGTTAGTGATAGCAAACGAATGCTGGTCCCATAACCTGTTAAAATTCTTCGTAATTGATTTAAGCACTTAATAACTCTGTTTAACTTCAACTTGTTCTTTACAATACACTCGAATTTGAAACAAAGAATAATTTCTACATATTTACTTTATTTAAATTGAAGAACCCAGAAAAAAAAGAACCCCAAAATATTTGGTATCAAAGAAATCAATACATCTACTACTATTAGATACATATGTTACCTTAACTAAAAGCTGACAGAGTTGCGTAATAAAGTAAAAAAATTAAAAATAGATATTTTAAAACAGTTCTGGAAATAAATTAGTTTGTATGGTTATTTTCGAAGAAGCGATTACAAGGTGTTTACGGTCATTGCTTGCTGTAAGTGTCATTAAAAAGTTTTGGATACGATAATTCAGTAATTCAGCCTTAATAATTCAGCCTGGTATCAACAATTTTTTTATTTGTTTTACGTAGGAAGTGGAGAAACCTTCAAAAGGCGAAGGATGCACGTTGCATCCGACAGTGTGGGATTTTTACCCACTAAAACTCTACTCCCTGTTGGGATTGTATATTGTTGGGAGATTGGAGAGTTTGTTTGAAGGAGGCTTTAGGATTTATCATCTTCTTCAGCCTGGAACTGGTAATTAATGGAATGGTTTTAGAATTATGGTAAGATGATAGCTTGCAGATAAGATATACGCTATAGCATACGCTTTACAGCCAAGGGAACCTGAAACACGTTGGACATAGCATGGTCAACTGATGAGGGAGTTTGGTTTATTGGGGTTAGTAATCAGCAATCCTTATTATCTATTAAGATACTATATATCATTGATAGGTGCAAACCGCTGCTTCTGAATCTATATGTCCAGTTGTATCTCAAGATTTTGAAAAAAAATTTAAATTGTTTGGGTTCTTGAGTTCTCAAATTATTATGAAATTTTAAAATAGAGCAAAACAAAATGTACTAATATGATACATCAACAACAAATGGTAAATAAAGATGGTTTAGTTTATCATCTTGAAACGGAAGTTTTCTTATTTAAAAAGTGACGTTTCGAAACATAAGTTTAACTGTACAAACGAGTGCTATCATTTGAGAATCAGTAAAATTTAGTGATTGATTAATGAGGGTTTATTACATTTATAAAATAATTCTAGGTATTTTTCATTAAAAATGTTTATAGCTTAGATTTTATGTTTGCTTATATCATGATATTCTGTGAAGTTTAATAAATACTTACATAGAAATTTTATTTTTTGTTCATAATCAACTTTTTATCAAATATTAATGACTTCTGCGGCTACTTTATACGTTATAAGCATAACAACAGGTGGACACCTTTCATCTCTATATTTACAATATTTAGTTATTCTAAAATGGCTACTCTGGCTGTGTAGAACATTTCATTAACTTTGCTGTGTAACTTGGCTAAAACTCGCTGGTGCTTGTCAGTCTTAATTTGTAATGAGTCTTTTGTTAGTTGAATTTTCCGGGTTTTTGACAACAATTATTAAACGCCACTCTGAAAGGATTTTTTGTTTTGAACATTCCAGTTTTATTAGTTCTAGTGAACATTTCTTTAAGTAAGTGAATTATCAATATGCATAATTTTGATGCCTCTTAAGAAATATACTTTTCAATTTAGCCATGGACAAGTTTTTAATAAACTCTTCTACTTAAAAAGAAAAAGGCCATAATCAAAGACAAGGAAGCAAACGGAAGTTCTAGGAAGAATACATCGAACATGATTTCGCACCAAAAAGATCAGATGATTCTCAACTGTTTTTTGTTTGCTTTGCATCAAAATCTTATTGGAGGAATCTGTGGTCCCAAATAAACTGAACCGACATTTGTAGAAAAATACAACGCAGAAAGTCATATTTATAAGGTTGTTCAGCTATTAGAAAAGCGCCTAAAAGCTCATATGATAACAATATAAATAGTCGCACCAGCACTAGCTGGTGCTATGCCGATACTATGCGTGCTTGCCGATATTATCAATACTATGCGTGGATCTACTGCTGCTGCAGAAGTGAAAAAGTTCTTTGCCAGATGAGACCAATTTGAGAAGATTCATGGACGTTTCATCAGATTTGCAAATTCACACTGTCGACCACTTCCAGACATCTGAGAAAAAGCTTTGAGCAATTCGACTTGATGAATCGATGGACATTAGTTGAAAAGCTCAGATCCTTGAATTCATTCGCTTCAAGAAAGACGGAAAATTTGTAAACAAATTCTGCTAAAGTTTACGTGGAACTACAAAATACAATGACATTTACAAGATGCTTAACGAGAACCGTTTTGCTTTTCAACTTGACACATATTTCTAAAATCCCAATAACGTCTCCGTCAACTACAAGATTCATTGAGAAAGTTATGCATCCAAATTATTGCCGAAAGATTTATCATGACTCAAGTTGTTCAAGTAGTGAACTGTATCAAATTTCGAACAGTTTTGCGGAGCAATGGACCCGCTGCAGTTCACTGGTTTTGAAAAAGAAAAGTCCAAGAGCTCGTACGCCTCAAAGTGGAAATGATTTATTTTGGTGAAACTCAGTGTTTTTCATTATGAATAATGAGGAACATCAATATTTTGGATTCCAACTGCATGACTAAGTCTGGTGGTTGAAGGTTCAGTTTCTCTCCGTTTAATTCAATAAACTGAATTCACCGAGCTAGAGTCTTTAAGGACCATGCAAGAACATCATCACATCTTTATCGAAGTTTGTGAAAAAGAAAAATATCTAAAGGAATATTCATCTATTTTTCAACTGTTAAATAATCTCAAGATAAGAAGAACATCAGGAATGAAACTTTGAACAGTTTGAGTCAAGGTCAATCGTGTCTTTAACATTATTTTTCATCACTTGCCATCGACTAATTTGCTTCAGTAATCAATCTGTTTGCGATGATTCAAGAAGTCAATTTGACGATTGAAGAGGAGAAGTTGCTGCTGGTATTACGAAATGACAGCGTTCAAAAGCACGACTCTAGAAGACTTCTGGCTTGGAATTATAAAAGTTTATCTTTTACTCACAAATTATAAAAGTTTATCCTTTATCCTCTACAAAGAAGTTGAAACTTTTTCGCCATTTTCATCTATTCGGATTGTCATAGTTTTGGGTTTCCGACACTAAGTAGAATGAAGTCCAGTAAGCCAGAGAGATCCTCAGAATTGTTAGTGAGTTGCGGGTTTGCTCGTCAACTTTGGAGGCCCAATAAAATACGTATAAAATGGAATCTATTTAATAAAATTAATTGAAAATATTTTGGGGTGCCGCGGAAATTCTCGGTTATTTTTAGTGTGCCGTTACACAAAAAATGTTGAGAACCACTGGTGTAAACACAAAATACGATTCATTAAAACTTGTGAAATTACAACTATGTGGTAGGAGTGTGAACTAGATGGACGAATGAAGCCGAAAAAGTGGAAATAGGAATAATGAAGAACATTCTTGAGATAGAAAAATAAGGAGATGGTAAAGTGTGAACTGCATGTGAACAGGGATGTTTAGGTTCGATTTTTCGCTGAAAGCTGGCTTTTTCAAGTTCCAATACATTTCACAGATATTAATTTTTTTTAATATTATCTACAAGATTTGCTAATATTATGCTTAGTTCACTTAACTATAATAATAAGCTGATAAGCATAATTTATTTAGGTCTCTTGAGATTTAGGTCGGATATAAAGTAGTCGGTCTTTTTTACATTAAGCCTTAGACATCGTTTTAAATATACATCGCATTCTAATAGATTTTACAAGTCATAATTCAAAGTGCTCTATATTATATACATAGAACCCACAATGAGGTATTACAAATTTTCTTTGCTTAATCGTGCTCGCCTAATATCTCAAAGAAAATGAATTAGCTGTACTTGATGTAAATAGATTGGTTGTGAATCGGCGTTAATTTATTTGATAGTTTGACAGTTGCATTGGCAAGCATTTAACTGATATGTATATAGAAATGTTAGATTCGCCATTAGCGCACTGTATTTCCACATACACGTGTGACGTATTATAATAATAATAATATTTAAACGAAATGCGGAAATGGATATTAATTTTTCATTTCATCAAGCAATTAATAACTAATTTACAAACCTAGTAAAAAATAATTGTTATTAGAATATGTATGTTGTAAAGAAAAGTTCTGGTCTAATTATATCCTTCCGGGAAAGAAATAGAAGCTTCATATAAATTGTAAAACATTTTCCTGACATTAATGGTGCCACAACTCAGGCGTCCATTTGACTGAAATTCTGAATGATATGTCGTTTTCGACAGATTGGGACACACACTGCAGGGTAACAAACAGCAGAATATATTCCATTGTTATTTGGAATCTTAATAACACGGAGTAATTATTAATAACAAATATTGTTAGTGAGCCACCCGGCTTCGGCAGTTGTAATTAAATTTTTGTTTGTTTTACCAGGGAGATTTAATTTGACTGATAGTGAATCGATAAGTTTTACAAATGATGAGCAAATAGGTTGACTACGTTAATAGCCAAGGGAAACCTGCTAAAATCTTGGTCAACTGATGAGAAAATTTGGTTCATTAGGGTGACCGGAGTGCTGCACGGGTTGCAACTGTACTACGTACTACGTAAATTAAATAAAATCATTTGATATTATACTAAACATATAATAAACATAATTATTGACAGAACATTACAATAAACAAAACTATTAATGAAATATTAAAATATCTGACTGAATATATCGAAATATTAGATTTGATGATTAAAGTGTAATATTTAACTTGACTATTTTATTTGCGTAATAAAATGCCCGAAGACTTGATGAGTTGAGTCATGTACCCGCATATAGTACTAGTATCAAACCGTCCGGCAACTGTCTTCCTTCATATTTAGATGGTACATACCATATTGCAAATGTCCTTGCAACCTGTTACAAGGGTGAATCCTGCTTGCTTATAAAATTATCGTGATGGGCGTATGTAAGTTCCTAGAATAAAACAGGTAGAACCAAAAGGGATATGTTAATTCCTGGACGGTGATACGTGAATTTCTAGACAAGAAGGATTGAGAGTATAAATGCAGGTATAGATTATTCCGATATTTATTGAAATTGTTTTATAGAGGCAGTAGTTAAAACACCAGGTAGCCTATTCTTTATTTGAAGATGCGTTGTGCCTTTACCTACGAAAGGGTTGTACTGAGAATCTGATCACAATACCTATATCATTTTGTTGTTGTGTATAACTATACGTACACATAGACAATCGGTAAAATTCGGGAATCTTGTTAAAATATCTTTCTGTGTGTACACAGTGGCGTATTAAATTTTTCGAATCATAGTGAAAATGGAGTTAACACGTGAAAATGTGGTTTAACTCAACAGCAGTGCGTGGAACGTTCAATGTCTAAACTTGGTGATGAAGCAACGGTATATCGCTGGTTTGAACAGTTTGAACAGCAAATATTGATGGTGTACGGCGAATGATTAAAGAGGATCATCTTATAGTGTATGATGAGATTGAATCATGCTTGCACATACCGCTCAAGCAACAGTCTATTATTTGAAAAGTAAAAGCAACAAATTAATGACTTATCCAGCCAATAGTCCTGATTTGACGCCAAGTGACTTCTTTACTATTCCCACCTTCAAAAATAAAATGCATGGTCACCGTTTTCCAGCCCTGACGAAGATGTTAATGCATTCAAGTCACACATTTTGAGTATGCCAACTTCAAACTGGAATGTTTCAGTGATTGGTTTGAACTATGCAAAAGCACATAGAATGTAATGGTAAATATTTCGAAATACAATAAAGCCAATTATTTTATTATCAAATGTTTTATTTTCATAGCTATTGCCAACATATTTCGACTGATCCTTATTATACCACAAGTTTTACCCTTGTTTTTATTTATAAACAATCTTTTGCTCTTTTACAGCTTAAGTCATTCCAAAATAATTGCGAACAAAAATAAAATTTTAAATGTGATGGTGTCAAATATTTATTGTATAAGCAAATATCGGCCGGCGACGAATTGGACGCTAATTATATAATTGCATCGTATGCAGATAGGATGGATTTAAGAAAGTAGTATATATACTACAAGTATATCTTTAGTTAGTGTTTTATCGATTTGTGAATAGGCGTAGCGTTCGCCTGTAGCTAGACGTAATGATACATACCTACGACGGTCACAGCGCAGTGCTGGTTGAATCAGTTCATTTTAGCTAGCGCTGAGTAGTAGATGTACATGTATATATAAACTAGGATAGTAATTATTCATAGTAGCGACCACTTGCTTTAGGGTTTGGTCATATAAGTTATAATCTAAATACATTGTTCCAAATGAAATATAAAATATTAATTCATTCAGTTTGCCTTGCTGAACCGTAATTAACAAATATATAATGTAATTAAGGTTAATATGAAATAAAATATGATATAATTGAATAATTAAATATACTTGTGATCTTCGTAGTAATAAGATATTGATCATATATTGAGTCTCGAATAATTGAAAATATATGAAAGCATTAATTAATATAATTAATATATGCTGAATAGTGTGCATATTATTATATAATGGAGTAAGTAATTAACAACTTCTTATTTGATTTTGTATTATAAGAATATATATTATTACATCAAACTTGAATCTTTTAATATTGAATATAACTTTTTAAATAAAACTTTTTAAAAACAACAGCCCACTTCATGGGGCTTTAATTGGCGATGAGGATTTATGGGACATTTCGCTTGACTGGGTGCCAAAAATTGCAAAAATCAAGTTTAATTTCAATGATTTATAAATAAACCTACGTTATAAATAAAACATATTTTGTAAAGATTGGGTATAAAATCTTGCAAAGTGTAAATGTGAGAAGGAACTTATTACTTCAAACACCTGAATTAATGATATGAGAAGCAGAGTAGTAACACATGTTTTTACTATCTTTTAAACCTTTTTCCGAATGTGGACTTGAGAAACGGTGACAGTACTACAATAGTAAGAGTGATCATCAGTACATCTTTTGAAGTTTAGCAGTTTCAACACTGAAGACAACATCTTATTAAATTATAGGGAAATCTATATTTACAAATCATTTTAAGTATATATGTAATTTTTTCCTTGCAGATTTTTAAACAAAACTTTTCTGTAACTAACATAATTCTTGTATATAACTGTGTGGAAACGAATTATATATAGTAAAAAATATATAACAAGAAAACATAAGATTATTATTGTAGCTTCTCAACTTGATATAAACTCCTTTGATAGTGAACAGAAGTTGATGGAAGCCACTGTTCAGAGAAATATTTACTCAGCATGTAATTTAGTAACAAACAAACATCTTCCTTGTGCAAAACAATTTTGGTACATAACACGAGAGAATTTACAAGATTTACGAAGCGCCGCATGCATTTCACTTAATACATTATGCAAAATGATTTATTGAAAATAGAAGCGATGGAAATATTGAAGGGTAATAGATTATTCCAGCATAATTTGCATGTTTACAATTTATTTGCAATTTTATATTTTTTATGAGATTAAGTAGTACACAAATTCTATATAATAAACAGGCATATGAAGATTCAGCTAAAAAAAGCTATAAGTGGAATATTAAGTTAAGAAAAGCGTTAGTTTAAACTTTTCAAAATTTCAAGCATAGAAACTGAAAAATGCCATGTCCATATTAATTAAAAATGTATGCATCATGAAATAACACTTCAGTATCAAATTTGCTGGAAATTATATGTTGGACTAGACCCTCGTAGAAATATCTTTTACAGATTATCGAAATCTCACTAATAATTCTGATTGGTATAACCAGCACCCTTTTGGGAACTACAGTTACCCTTGCTGAAGTTGTTTAGCTATGACTAGATTGTAATTTCTCAGGACTTCTTGGTGATTTGCTCAAGATCTAACTTTGCAGGAATCGTCCCTGTTTTTAACTGGGCGCCAGACATTTGTTCCTAAATCTTGGAAAAAGAAAGTGGTAGGTAGTGCAACAAAAATAAAGTTCACAAGTAAGAATAATAATTAACCACCAATTTTATTTTAATAATTGGATTTCACAAATTGACAAGAGCAACACTTGCCATAAAATACGTAAGTAATAAAATACACGAAATATATTAAGATTCCCTTAATTATGGAGAGATAAAAAATTAAATTGATTAGCCTACGGTGATGACCAGCTAATACTACCAGGTCAATATTTTATAACATTTTATCAATAAATATAATATTTTCAATATTATATTTCTTATTAAATGGCCTAAATTTATGTAGGTAAGGTGTCACCAGTGCCAGACAGACGCAGGCAGCCAGACTTCGAGGATTCAAGACACGCGGCCGAAAGTGCGCACAGTAGCAGCGTCACCTGGGCGGAGGATAGCGTGGGAATTAGTAGAGGAAGATAAGGGGAAAGTAGGTACGGGTAATGAGGGGAAGATAGGAATGATCGGGAATGTGTGGAAGAAAGTAGGGTAAGGGAATAAGTAGGTGTAATAGTGGTGAAAAGGGTTAATAGCGGTGAGTGGGGATAATTGGGATCAGATGGGATAATATGGGTGTCGAGATAATATGGATAAGTTGGGAGAATGTAAATAGGTTGGTATAATAGGGGTAATCGGGATAAGTGTGGCTAAGGGGAGATAGGGGAAGTTATGAGAAGGAGAAATACATTGAAGTTCTATCTAGAATAGCAGAAACCATTTTGCCAGTATGTTTCAGTGCTATAACAGTTTCAGAATAAAATATAAACTTTATTTACATTTTATAATTTACGTCTGATTAACGTCGTATAATTTTTTATAACATAAATGCGTTTACCTGAAACTCATTTTTTGTATAATTTTTCTTATGATCTTTCAAAGTGGGCTGGTTTATCGGATCATTTTAATTACTATGCTAACTGGGTATATACATAGGTTAATAGGATAGCAACACAAAACAATAGATTTTCGAAGCAGGTTTTTTTTTCTACATGGCTTTTTCTGGATATAATTGTTTTTAACTATTTATAATTCATTGCTGGTTCTATAATTCAATATAATTCAATAAAAAAGTTATAATTCAATAAAAATTACGATGTCCGCGGTTCCATTTATCAAAAAATATTCAAGCTAAAAGTTTTCAAACTAATGTATAGAAAGATTGTTATTGAGATAGATACTGACTTTTCGGCGTAGAAGTGATTTCGGCTGGATTGGTGATACGTGCATCATTTTGTTGTTACGGGAGTTTGGTGTTTGGATTTGGCAACGTCATAGCGAACGGATTGTGGCGATGTTAATCACTGTCGCCGAAGGTGCATCGGAATGCGTCTCGTCAGCGATGGGTCTCTCGGGTGACCGGATACAACCATCCTTCACCGGGAATTGGCGGAAATGCTACGTCGCCCGGTGCTGTCGGCGGTATTGGCGAGCCGTAGGGCGTAATCGGGGCTTTATCCTGGCGTGGTTGTGGATTCGCCGGCGTGGATGGAGTTGGAGTATCGTTTTTTGTTAGGAAGCGTGGAGTGCGTGAACAGCGGAATTTAACCGGACGTCCTGGCGTTCGGTCTCTGTTGTCGTTGTTGGGCTGGAATGGAATCGCCGGTTGGCCTCCTTCTTCTTATCGCGTCTACCGCTTCGTGCTCTCATCAATGATTTCGGTTTTGTAAGGAAAGGTTAAGAAAATTTTATGATATAGATGTAAAGATGAAAAAATGATATATCGAAAGATTCGGCTGAAAATAGCTAGTGGAATTTAGCGATGGATTAGTTCGTTGCTGACAGAAAAATTTTGTTTTATAATATGTGGAATTTGCCGGATTTTAATTTAGAAATAATCTAATATAAACTTGTTAAGGCACTTGTGAGAACAAACTGTTCCTTATACTGTGACTAAGGTCGCCGTCAAAAGTCTAGTTTGAACATCAGCAGATACATCCCTGATTGAAGTGTGCGACTAGCTCACTCGTGGTCAATCAGATAAGACTCAAAATGCGTCTTCTCGAAATAAGCCTAGATATGGCTTTTTATATGAATTTAGAGATTTCTTGGTTTCCTGCTTGAAGGCGGCAGTTTTTGATAATGACGGGAGCTATTGTTTTTAATGTTTTCGGTATTATCTGCAGTAGGATTATTTTCAGCAACATCTGTATCATTGTATTCAGTCATCCGCGTTATCGCTAAAGTTTTCTTCGCTTACAGTGGTATTATCGCTTACAGCTTACAGTAGTGTATACTATAATCATTGGTTACTATAATCATACTATAATCTTTGTACATTAGATCTTAGCAAAATATGTAAGTATATCTTTTCAGCATGAACGGTGTAATTCGATGGATTAGTATCGAATCGCAAATCAATTAAACTATTTGTTTTCTGATATGTTCTCTCGCCAACTGTAATAAATTTGTCGTTGATAAGAATATAGCTCTCACCAATTTTCCACGTACCACTTTTCCGATCTAAGTGTCTAATGCATTACTTGCTTTCTCACTTCCAGTAACAAATCAGAATTTATAAACTCGCCCTAGGCGAAACGACTATTCCAGCATGTGCCAAATCCTACCATGAATGGCATTCCAAACTACAACTCCAACGAAAATTCAACTTCCAACTGCAGTATTCACATTGCTCTACCCTAGCAATCCGCAAAAAGGAATTGGGACACTTGACCCCAAAAGCTAGCAAAAATGGCTGTTCGGTATATTCGCGAAATCACAAGTGGAGACCAAGTGTTTTTTAATCCCGCATGCAGAAAATTCTCTCCCCACTGCGCACGCTCTACTCTACTACGCCTGACGTTCAGAAAGCAAATCCATCTTAATTGAGCAATAACATTAAAAATTAAAAACCCTATAACCTCA
Organism: Adranes taylori; assembly: GCA_009867245.2. NCBI lineage: Eukaryota > Metazoa > Arthropoda > Insecta > Coleoptera > Staphylinidae > Adranes > Adranes taylori. Next base: position 19,531 of record WYDF02132170.1, read on the forward strand.
AGGGTTGATTAAAATAATCTGTTAAAAACTCCGAATGCTTCTTCGCCTAATTTTCATTCATTTCGAAAGATAATATACTTGTAATCTAAAAACGCCGTTGGCTGAAATCGCTCCTCCTTATTTGAAAAGAATACCGTCACCTGTCAACTAAAAACTAAGACAGCAAACGCCATCTTTGAAAACTTCCATCACAACCGACCAATGACATATCCAGTCTTTAAAGTGGTTGTTCAGAATTTCCACAGATTATGAGACTTCATTCTTGAAAAAAATCCTTATTTCTTTATTTACCAACAGAGTGAAATACAAATTGAACAGATTTGAATAATTCTGCAAAAATCAAAAGATCAAAAATAACGCCACCTGTAGTAGAAATATTGAATTGAATAAATAACCTTGTCCGCACATTAAGAAAAGTAAGGCCACGAAAGTTCTGTCCGGCGGTATCACAAATAAAACGTTACCAGTTCCTCATCGCAACGTTCAGCTGCAGTCTAACAGCCCCGGGATTAGCCATAGGGGTGTTGCCTATAAATCACAAACATATTCTAGTGCCATTTTCACAATCTAAATTAATAATATTAACAAATGTAGACGTCAGAAGATATAATGGTGCCTAGTGGCTTAAATTAAAACCACTCACAATGTCCCAACCGAATATCCCATCCCAGCACCATATATTTTTCACTCAAAGTTACATTGACTTTTTGGACATTAAATCTGAGAACAGCCAATTAAATCTGAGAACCGAAATTGCCTTCTAGGTAATACAAGTTTCCAGAAGAAGGTGATCATATCATACCTCCTCAACTTTTTAAAGCAAGACAGTCGCCTTCACTTATCTTACACCATCTAGACTTTTCTTATATTTGTGCTATTCTTAATCATTAGATAAACAGCTCTTACATAAACCAGCATCCAATCAGATATAATTAGAATTTTAAATCTCAGATAGGAAATAAGATAATTTCCCCACTTGGAATAGCCCCCCCCCCCCATAAAAAGAAGAATACAACGCCAACACCAACTATATAACAAGATTCTCACGATAGCAGGTTCTCACGATAGCATACCCGGGAGAATTCAAAGTTATTTATAATACTGTTTGCACGCAGAGACATCTTACAGGAAAGTAGGAACAGTAACTTGATTTTCTGCAAGTTATTCAGAGCTCAAAAATAGTTATAAACAGCTCAGCCTACCCCAACAAGCACTATACCCCATACCAACATCACGAGTGTTACTTCTACGATTTGACCAAATAATATAAACAGCTAGCACTCGGCCAATACCAGCGGATGTAATCCAGCGCCATCTACAGCGTAAAACTCGCACTACAACTTTTTATATAATTAGCAAAACGTTCGCTCTATACGGCCATGAGACCATCCATATGAACGTCAAATTTGACAATTTGCTACACTATCATAAGTTTGACAGATAAATGTGACAATAATATATTTATTTTTGTAACACTGTAGCCAGAATTCCTTTGAAATAATAAAAAATATACGGATTAGATGGTCATTACTCACAAATGGGTTATAATATTAATACGCAGGTCGCACAAATGTAATTTCTTCTACAGGTAAGTGTAGTCTTCTCTTATGTAGTAAATAAAGTAAAGAAACATTTTCAGGATAATAAGTTTCCTATTACTGAAATTTCCATCCAGATAACTTTCAGATTCTCAACGTTGCCTTAACCTAACCAACCAACTTCATTAAGCTTATCTAACTTAATATAAATAAATCTCGGTATGTTCATCGATTTTGCACTATAATAATGACGACTCAACATTGACATTAATTAAGCTTTAGTATTCATTTTAATCTTGATCAAATTTCTTTTAGATATAACTAAGATATCTAGCTAAACACCTTTAAAAACTACAAATAGATTCATAAATAACCACGTATTATACCGGATTAAATATTGCCTCAAGATAATTATTAATATTGAAATTCTATTAAATCTAAATATTTGTTTGCTTACATAATACACTACACATGAATATACATGTATTTAACCAACTAAGAGCAAATATTGAGATACGACTTAACTGGTCTAACAAACAACTATCATACAAAGGCTCCAAATTTCGATTGAAATATGTTTACAAACATCGACTTGCTTGCAAATAACTATCGTGGATTTCGTACAAAGAGTAGGTAAACTATTTTGTACTATAGTGTGCTGATAGAAATTCCAAATCAGCTTAGCTATATACAAGGTTGAATTAAAATATTTGATATAATTTAATTCTATGTTATTAAATTTTGTTAATACACAGATGAAGAGAATATTTATCCAATCAATTCATTGTGATTCAAAAGTAACTGTAAGTTTGACAATATTGATCAAAACAATTAGAATTTTACCTTGATGTGAAAGATAAGAATTTTATAGCATTATATACTTTTGATATTATTGAGATTTATATTTTACCCACGATTGTTTGCGGTATTTTTCAATATTTTAATGGGTTTTATACCATTTTGCGTTTTACATAATAGCTTCTAATTTCATGGATTTTAATTGTGCAGTTTGCACAAAGAACATTTCATAGACCTTAAAGCTGCGTCTTTTCCCAATTTGAGTATTGAAGTAATTTCTTCAGAACTGATAGGGAATATGATGTCATCATTTTCAGGAAAATATGGAATTGGTGTGTAGCGACTATTTAATTTCCTGACATAGTTGACTGTGTCAAACAGAAATCGGTTGTCCGAGTTTGTTTGTTAGGAATTTGATAGGCTGATTCAAGATGGTCAGCAAAACAGTTGGTTTTTTCTATCGGGGTATTTACTATTTGTCGCGAATTTGTTAGAAAGGATTTGGTGGTCGATTACTCCACTTCTTAAAAGTAATGCCATATATGTATACATCATACATTATTAAATCCTACGGAATTATAAGGGAAATCTAATTGCTATGGAACAGGAGGAGGGGGCAGAGAGATTGGAAATTGGACTAAGCTGTAAGTTACGACATTGTACTTGTATATATCTGTTTCAACTATGAAAGATTGACCGAATTTTATTTTATTTTAAATTTAGCCAGGCATTCATATTGAATTGTCATATTCGCACAGGTTAGATATAAAAGCGTAAGCTGAATCTCGCCTATTGATTTTTCTTTAAAAATGATACATTGTTTTAATAATGTAGTTTTACAAATTTTTATGTAAACTTGCATGTATTTTGTATTTTTCAAAAGAAATAAAGGCACTATTATTATTATTATTATACTGTTAATTGGATTTTTTAAATTAAAAGTAAAACGTAAGTAGGTTCCGTTTCTCCGATGAAATATGGAAAACTTATTTATTGGTGAATAAAATTATCTCAATACTAACTCAATATTAACAAGATAAGTCCTATTAAACGATAGTAATTAAATAATTCTCAATAAATGGTTTTTACTGCTATAAACTATTACAAATATGATAATATTTTTACACGCAAAACGCGGAAAATATCATAAGAAAACTAAGAATCACAATCCAGCCGTAAAAATAAAATAAAATCTACGCCTAAAT
>WYDF02132280.1:0-23070 GCA_009867245.2 Adranes taylori
TTTGAGTATAAAAAATTTGTAAGGTAAATCAAAAAGTCAACATTTACTTGTTTTTATTAAGAAAGAGCAACAATGTATCGCAATCCTGGATTTATATTTGTGTCTTTCACTCTGATCTGATGAGAATCTCCTAAAAAAAAGCTTCCGCGCGAATATAACTGTTCTGGAATCTTATAATGGAGGCAAAATGAAGAAATGCAATTTTTTTACTTTTTGTGAGCGCACCGTCGTGGCCGAGGTGTAGTGGTTGCGGTTCATTTTCACTAGTTCGTATGAGGGTGTGCACTGTTGATCTCCAACGTTCTCTATTTTCAATCATACAGGTACCTCCTTCTAAGTTGCTATTTAGCAGAGTTTCTATGAGATCAATCCAGCGGTGCTGACAGTCTGTGTGATGGTTGTATTTCTGTGTGATGGTAGAATTAACTTCAGCTATATTCAATAAATGGAAAAATATACATAATGGGATTTGTTTCTTCGTTAGCTTGTCTACAGTGTCAACACCTCCCTTTGTTTCATTGTAAAAATGAATAATTTCTGGCTTATGGGTTTCCTCTCGCACCAACATCTCTGTGCATTGTTGAAATTAATATAACAGCCTTATTTTTTATAGGGGCAAAGGACAGAAACGTTTAGTCTTCTTGAAATCCAAAATGGGTTGATGTTGCCACTTTACTTTTATTTGCACTGAAGTTCAGTTGGAATATCTACTTTGTTTGTTTCTAATGGTTCCAACCATTGTAATGTTTTTTGCAACAGCTCTTTTGCTAATGAACAGCTAGTATACCAATTGTCACAAGTAAAAATCTCACAACAATATCATCAGGAGAATTAGATAGTTTGAAGAGACCCTTTGGTTGCTGCCCACAATAAATTTCCAAATTAGAAGTGTAATATGTCTTTGAGTCACAAAGAGCAAATATTTTCACCCATATTTTGTAAGCTTGCTTGGAATAAATTGAATAAAGACACAACGTCCTCTAAATGGTACTAGCATCTCATCAATAGTTAGATACTCACTATGGCAATAATTAGTCTTACAGTTGTTTACAAATTGGGTCAAGTGCAAATGCATCATCAGAAAGGAGTGCGTCAAAGATGTACCATATCACCCTTGTTGTTTAACACCTATAGGGAGTTCATCATGCGACTTATCTTAGAGGATTAAACCGGGGACATAACAATAGGAGTAAATAAAATCTCGCGAATGGCACTGCACTTATAGCGGCTAACCAGGATGAACTCAAGGTACTGATGAACAGATTGGAGCGGTGAATACGGCTTACACATATCGCTAAAAAAAACCAAGGTAATGATCGTCGACAGTGAAGCCCTCAATCAACCAGATATTAAGAAGATTGGGAATTATAAGGTGGTGAGCCAATATCTGGGCGCCATTGTAAATAATGAGGGCAATTGCGTGCCGGAAATACGAAGACGGATCCACTTGGGTGGTAATGCTATGTCACAGCTCATTACAGTCTGCCGAGATAAATCAATAACTAAGAAAACAAAGGGCTGCTCTATAAACAATAACATAGCAGGAGATACCATGCGTCTGTCAAGATCATAGGACTAAGAAGAAGTCGCATCTTGATTCTCAAGAAAGTGTATTTTCATTGTTAGATCCAGAACGTTTCATTTCTCCTCATAAAATTACAGACATTTATTGATTAATATTTATAAATATTATATTGGTATATTTCTGTGATGCAAATTTCTGAGACATTCTTAACGAAAACAGTGGTGCCAAATATGATGTTGGTATTTTTCTATTTGCGAGAAAATTGAGAAAATTGTGTTTTCGTTGTTAGTTTGAACACATTTTTCACTCCATCCTCGTAAAATTATTTCATTGATTAATTATTATAATATGACATAGTGGCTTAATCTATGATATGAATTGCCTTCTATGCAAGCATCAATTTCACTTTGCACACGCTTTGCTAGCATTATGCTATATCTCCTATTCGCGTGGATGGATGGATTAGTGCAGTTGAATGTTCAGATCTCGAAAAATAAAATAACAAAAAAAAAAATAACAAATGAAACAACCAACAGATTATCTTTTCTCTTCTGTTCTGTTTTGCTCTACGGGCGTAGGTAGTTTCGAACGAGTAGGTTCTTTCTGTGAAATGTCCCATAGCTATACGATATAAAAAATTCCTAACTCTCTTGCAGAATTTTAAATCATATGATAGTCGGCTTTTACATTTTTGGTGTGGCATGCTTTTTTTTCAACAGCGACCAATGGAGCCAGTTGAAATTGATCCAAATATATAATCTCTTAAATTTGAATTGATTTGCTATTTTCATTTCGTGTATTTTACACAGCCCCTACGGTATACAGCTTTTGCAGTTGGTGTTGAGAGCATTTTGTATTCACGAGCGTAAGAGGGCACAGTCCGTCTTTGCATTTTTTCCGCAACAATTTTACCTTTTTTGTTTCCGTCGTAAATGAATAGCTTTTCAGAAGACGATATCCCGGGGACACATACTGCACCTTGAGACTATCAGCTGAACTTGTTCTCCTCCATTGGTCAGGCATGTCAATTCCGTCATGTTTTTAATGTACCTGTCACTTGAAATGCATGTCAGACATCTATGCATTTGTATAGAGATTCATGGTTAGGAAATTTTGCGGATTGTCAACATTTGAAAATACAATGTACGAAACACTGTCATTAATAATTTGACAAGTATCAATTATCTAGACACACAATTATTAATCGCTTATTATCACGTACTAAAGACAATTATCTCGATGACGCTTGTTGTACACATGGTACACTTTATTCGTAAAATATTATGTTCTGTGAAGATCTGTAAAGAAATAACCCAAGGAATCATTCCTTAAATTTTTGCCGTATGTTTAACCTCTGCCGAAATGTGCTAACGAGATACATTCCACCCTTGCAGCAAAAGTGGCAACTCTAGAAAATTTCTTTGTTTCCAACTGGCGACTTGTTCCCCCCTGAATTGAATTTTAACCAATAGCTTACAAACATTGGCTCAAATTCCTTAACTACAAACTCTGATTCTGTTTACCGAGGCAAATTTCTCAAAACACAATAATAAACGGACAGAAGAAACCCATATGGAAAGATCGCTCCCAACAACAGTTTTCTTTGACCGTTTGGTTTGGAATGGTGCGTGATTAACTAACTGGATCGGTGTTTCTAGCAGAAGTCACAATATTTTAGAACACATGATCTTAAATCAATAATTAAAAAACATAGCCACACAGATTTATTCAGACAACATAAAATTATAGTTATGAATTTGTTACGAAAATTACCTAAAATACCGAAAGGAGAGGATGTAATGTGTTTTCCCATTAGATCAGTAGTATCTTTTGTTAATTCTTATACATACAAACTGAATAAATTTTTAAAAAAACCAATTTAGATTTTCAGTTCAATCACAGAAAAACTAATAAGCAGTTTTACCAACAAAAAAAAATAATTACACTATCATTCGATGTTTCCAACCTTTTTCACTTCAGTTCCAGTCAATGATTGCTTGGATATTCTTTAAGAATTGCTCATTATGTCCAACTTGGCGGATGAACAATTAATTGAAAACAAATTTTTTTCAAATTTTAGTGACAAGGTGTTCTTAAAACCAAACGGCCTAGCCATGGGAAATCTTCTAGCTGAATCTTCTAGCTCTTAGCTGACAAATTCAACATATTCATGAATGAGTTAGAAAGTTTTTAGAAACAAACAAACCGAACTTTAGATATCATCCTATTCATTAAATTTAACGTAAAATTTATTTGAACAGAAGTTTTGTCAAACGACATGTAAGTAATTTATAACTCTTCATTTCAATGTTTTAAAAAGTTTTTCATAGTAAATTAAACAGCAACTAGTAGCAATTCCTCTGAAGATGGTTACTGTGTAGTCGAAAGTATACTGAGGAATCAAATTTTTTAATACGGTGGATTAGACCACTACTCTCAACCGCCGGTCCTACAGACCTCGGAGAATTTTTACTTATCCTCACTAAAAAAATCATATTCAACATATAATAATTTTTTTGATAAAAGGAAACCGCCGGTTCGCAGTATTTTTACCGGTCCGTGGGTCAAGAGGCTGACACAAGGACTATAAATATAACCCAAGGACTTACTCAATGAATTTTTGTCGTATGTTCAAGAAACCTCCTGTATAAAGATGACGTGTTTCTTCCATAAGCATTCTTGAAAGATTTTTTTATTAAAAATTATAAAATGAATTAAATGAAAAATGGATTTATTTAGAATACTAATTCATATAAGTGATTAATTTTTTAAATTGTTATACTAATAATAATAATAGAAGTTCCAATTTGTTTTTTGATTCAATTATATGGGCTATTGGAAGAATAACATTTTCTATATTTAAACATCCACACCATCTAACTACACACACTTAGGCAACAAACCACATAAAACTATTATTACATATTTATGAGCCGTTGTTTTGTATCCAAACCAAAGAAATTTTCTTCCTTTGAATGAATGCGTACGATTATTAAAATTTCGCCTACATTTTCCCTCTTTTTTTCTCTTTATATTTCATTATACACTTAACTCCCGATTAACCGTGGTAATGATGGGGGAAGGGGTCACGGATAAAACAAAAACCCGGTTAACCCAAAACACACGGTAATACAGGTACAACATTTTCTTGCTATTTCTCACTAATCCATATGTATCTACTATACATACATAGGTAGGAAGATAATGAAATCAACTTACATACATATGGACTTGTAATAGTGTAACGTATCACATCATTTCGTGGAAACGAAAACATTGTTGCATTTTGTACGTTTCCGTGTTGGAGTCCATAATTCAATGAATTAAAACAAAGTGTTCCAGTGAAAAAATTCCATATATTTAATACGTTATGGCCAAAGCCTCCAGCTGGTGAAAGATGACAATTTACACAGCTACGAGAATTGAACGTTTACACTTTACATGTTAGAGCTGAATAAATAGCTAAGTTAATAACAATAAATTGATTGAAGCAAATAAATAATACCTTCAGCATGTCTTTATGTCACTGTCAAAATTAATGTAATAACATTTACGTTTTTGAAAAATTATAATATATTATAAATCGCAATAAATTAATATATACCTTTTTAATATTTATGTACTTATTTTCTTTTAAACTTTGTGTACGCCTAAATACACTAAAGAGAGATTAAGTGATCACTATTATTCCATTCATTGATGTATATATATATAAATTTGTTCCTATACATCAATCAATCAATGGAAAAAATAGTGATCACTTAATCAATAAGCAAATAGGGTACTACATATCAACATTCTTGAAATTAATTGGGGTTCATTTATTATAAATTGGAGAAGGTTGTCTCTGGTTTCCTTTGTACGTCATTGTTATAAGGGTTATTCGTGACATTTCTTATCTGTTGTTTTGTTTGCTCAAAAAAATTTTCGAATATTGAAATAAAATTAAAAAAAAATTAAACTGATGGCACAATCGATTATTCGGTTACCTCTGGATCCGCCTCTGATTACTTTTCGTTCATTTAAGGAATTTTATTTTCTACGTTTAGACCTTGTCTGAAATTAACATATTTATAATTATTTAATATTTTCTTTGAAATCTCGATTTATAAATATATAATGACAATAATCCAGTTCATGTAAAACAGGATTAACTTTTGTAAAAGCATTTTGGTTTGAACAAATCAATTTAAATTTACAAATTGTTAAAAATTTTAAAAATGTTTCATTAAATTATCTATAGAGGGCATCACTCTCTTTGGTGTATTTCCGTAAAAACCGTCCTAAGAACGTTTTAGTACAGCTTTAGTCATAGCGTACACAAAGTTTAAAAGAAAATAGTAAAAATTTTCTAAATAATCTTAGTAGTTTGTGGTACTAAAATATTAAAAATGTATATATTAATTTATTGCATTTTATAATTTTTCAAAAACATAAATGTTATTACATTAACTTTGTAGCAGTTGCATAAAGACATGCTGAATGTATTATTTATTTGCTTCAATCAATTTAACTTAGCTACTTGTTCAGTTGTTCTGAAGAACGGGTAATTGTGTCTCCGAAACATGTCAAGTGTAAAAGTTCAATCCTCGTAGCTGTGTAAATTGTCATCTTCCACCGGCTTCTAGGCTTTGGTTGTTCAAATTATGAAATACATGGAGTTTTTTCACTGGAACACTTTTGTTTTAATTCATTAAAAATATTCTTATTTTTTTTAATTGATCCTTCTAATTATTTTAAGTTTAAAACATTTTTTAGTTTAAAACATTCCACGGTTAATCGGGTCCCGGATAATCGGGAGTTGCGTGTACATCATTTTTGTCGCACTTTAGAATGAATAAAATAGTCATAAGTAGTCGGATGTGTCCATTCGCTGTTTCTAGACGGGATTTGTTTATGAAGGCAGAGGTACAGTTATTATTAACTTACTCTCTGTATATAAAGTATAGTTTATGATGTATCTAACTTTTCTATATAACCAGTTTAGGCTTAAACTATTTTTAGTTGTTTTTATATAAATAGTTATGAAAAGTAATTATTGTTTGACATAGAAGTTCATATGAATTTTAAATGAGCTTTTATTAAAGGTTTATTTCACAAACATCATATATTCTTTTGAGATGTGTTTTACATGATCCTGCCATGCTCCTTAATTGGCAGTGATTATAAGAAATGAGCCGATTTCTAGAGACACAATAGTTATATCGACGAATAATTACTGAAATGACACGTATATGAAACGCACCTAAAACAAAATGAAATGACATGCCGTTGCAAAATGGCATGGATTATTATAAATAGTTAAGGCAATACTGCAAAAAGAAAAGACAAAATTTTCCTTTTTAAATCAACTTAATGTTAAATAATATAAAAGAATATAATCTTTATAACAATTATTCATGTAGTGGAAGTTATACTTAAATCCATCCCTAATTTTTGGGCATGTGTCAATTGTCAGAAGAATGTAAAGGTAAAGCTAATCTTAGATTGTGCGCAAACTCTAAACTGCAACCATCTACAAATTAAAATGTATTGTATAAGATAAGAAAGCCTGAAATATAACAGAAATATTTTATTTTTGCTTTATCTTCGGGTATCACTTTTAATAAATTCAAATATACTAATATTTTTATGTTTATGTAAATTGACTAAATTATTATTATTGGCGTTTTTTATAACTAATATTTTTAAAACTATAATTTATAAACTATATATTTTTATAAACATCTACTGTATGTAACAAATATTTACTTCAACCGTCATATTAGATTTTTAAATGACATCATTTGGTTTTTATACCGCCCTTTGTAGTATTCAGTTACTTTTTAGAATCTAGTTACTTTTTTGCATGAGCATGCGCGCAATTTAAATTTACATTTCAAAAATAAATATTCGACAACAATAACAAACTCCATCTCACACCGAATGCAAAGCACTGTACGCACCAACGATGCAGAAATATTCAAACATCATCGGTATGACGATTTTTCCCGAACAATACGTTGCTCCGTAAGGTCCGAAGCAAGCACCAATATTTTAATACAATATTCTAGCATATACACTTATTAACATATTATGCCCACTTTTTGCCGACCCATACGTTGCTCAATTAACGTATGGGTCGGCAACAAATTTATTAAATTTATAATTATCGTGAATTTATGATTTTATACAACTAGTGCACATGAACATGACTCATTTTACGAGTTTAATCACATCACTTTCTGGTTCGTCCAACACTACTTGAGCAAGAGGATCTTTGGTTGAAAACACTTAACGCCGTCTCTCCGTGTTTAGGAAATTATAATTTAAAACTTTATTCTGCATTTATTTGAAAATTCCTAGATGTTGTTAACACAGTATTTGCGCGCAATTGATCAGTAACCTTTTTGAAGATTAGATATATTACCAGACACCAAACTGACCCCTGTGCGCAAATGACCAACACCCAAATTTTTAGCACCTTAATGCATAATTCTGTTTTCCGGGTTAAATTATTAATTATTCCAGTACCATATACTTGATGTTAAAACACTTATATTAGCTTTACGCGAAATTTCAAAATGGCGGCTAAGTGCACAACCATCTTATACTATTTGTTATAAAAAATGCAGATTTTTTATTCTCAAATACTAAAGCAAAGCCAAGAGGTTGCATCAAATTGAAATCTGGGTGGCAGTCCCCTCAAAAGCAAGAGCTGGGGACTCCCAAAGTGTTGTATAATTAATTCATCAATATAACACATATGTGTAAAATTTTTACACTTTTCTATATTTGTTCCACGCAAATAGCAAAATTTTGTATTCAAGATGTTAAAGCAATATCCAGAGGCTCCAATAAAACCAAATCTAGATGTCAACCCTCTTTAAAAAAACAAAGAGTTATGGGTTTTCGTCGAAAGTAGTGTATAATACACACACCTAAGTAACATATGTGAACAAACTTTGCAGTTTTGATTCCACATCAATCCAATTCTTTGTTCTTTAAAATATTAGAGATATGTCAGAAGGATGTAACAACTTAAATCTAGCTGCCAACCCCGCTCAAAAAACGACCTACGGGCTTCCAATAGAATAGACTTATGAGTGTACACTCATCTATAGAGAATATGTAACAAATTTTGTAGTTTTGATGTACTGGTCCTATATCAATCTCACTTTTTTACATTTGAAATGTGAGATTATAGTTTTGGAACTCCAATCTAGATGGCAATCCACCTCAAAAACAGATCTAAGGGCTTCCAGAGTATTGTATGATTTATTCATCTGTATAACATATGTGAAAACATTTTTCTTTTTTCCGTGTTTGTTCCACGTAATTCGCATAATTTTGGATTCATAAATTTAGAGTAATATATAGAGGCTCCAATCTAGGTGGAACCCACATCCCTCTTCTGAAATACAGAGCTAAGGTCTTGCAAGGTTTTATATTCCTCATCCATATGTCATATGTGAAGAAATTTTCCATTTATCCTTATTTGTTCCATGTAAATCGCACTATTTTGCATTCAGCATTTTAGAGCAATGTATAAAGATTCCAGCGAAAACAAATATGGGTGGCACCTCCTCCTCTTCAAATAAAAGAGTTATGGGTTTTCTAAAATTTCCAAACACTCATTGGAACAAAATTATTTATTATAAGAAAGGAGCGAAAAATTTAGGGATGGATTTAAGGATAACTTCCAATATTCGTCAGTTTTGCGCACCGGTTTGCACTCGATCTTCGTGATTGAATATAATTACCTTAACACTATTCAAACTTGTATCACTAAGCACTCTCAATCAAATTTGATTCGTCAATTTAAATTAAATCATAAAAAACAAGACACAAAAATATGTATCGTATCGTAAAATTTGAGGTCGGTGATATCCTGCTTACAATGCAAGCATTTTCCTACTAGAATCTCCTTCAGCGTTTTTTTAAATTGAATCACTTCAAGAGATTTAACGCTCGCAGGCAGACGGTTATATATATCGATGTCCAAATAAATAGGAGAGTTTTTAGAGTTTTTATATAAAGCCAAGCACATTGCGTGGTTCTCATATTGAATTGAATACTAGTATTGTAGTGGTGACATTCAGCATTCCTTATAGAAACTGGCATCCATAAAAACTTGCGCTGTTTTTAGGATGCAAGACAGTATGCGATATGTATAAAGTGAGTATAGAGTAAGAAGACGATTGTTAACAAAAGCATCTCTACAGCTGTCATGCGGCCGCAGACAGAAAATAACCCGAACAGCTCGTTTCCGAACAATAAAAATTCCATTAATTTGAACAGCTATTCTCCATACCGTGACGATATGTGTATCCCAATTCAAGTTTTCTTCAATTGTAATTCCTAGAAATCTACTATTTTTAACAAACTCAATCCGATGACTATTTACTACTAAATTAAATAGAAAAAATTCAATGCCAACGGTTTACTATAATTGATGATTAATTTCTTTCTTAAACACCAGTTGTCGAATTCACTGAGAATAAGCTGAATCTTTTGATTCAAAATGGTGTAACAAGGTGCAGATACAATAATGCTGGTATCATCAGCATACAGAATTGGTGTACCCGTAGAGATATGATTTGAAAGGTATAGAGGAGGAATAATAGAGCTCCAATTACGCTACCTTATGGAACCCCACTGTCTATATTGTAGTTCTTATTAGATTTAATGTCCTCTACTTTGAGTGCGAAAGTTCTATTGGACAGGTATGATTTTAAGAGATCATTAATTGGTCCTCTAATGCCTGTTCTGTCTAATTTCATTAAGAGAAAATTGAAGTCAAGCGTGTCAAGTGCTTTTCTTAATTTTTCATTGACATCCTGAATTAGGGAAATGGCAGCTGTTTCAGACGAGAGTCCGGTTGATTATTGAAAATTTATTGCAAAATCCGTTCTGACGTAATCAAATCCGAAATAATTAGAGACAGTTTATAATTTGCGTGAAAACATTGTGCTGGATTCATTATTCCACTGAAATTTTCCCAGAAATCTTGAGGGAAGCCACAATGATTCCAATATTCCAAAAAAGGTGTTTCTAATAACAATACCAATTATGGATCCATCACCAACATTTAGTTTATTGATTATTAGGCATCATTTACGAAAGAATTCATGTCTTTAAAATTATGCAAGAAAAATTGAATTAGTCTTATACGACTATACGACATTAAATTTTAATAAGTAATCATTGGATGCTATAATATTCATGTAAATTAATAGTTTGCAATATTTAAGGTTTTTTTTCATATAACAATCTATCATTTAAAGTAATATTTAGATTCTCAGTATTTCTTAGTGAATAGGAATTAAGAGGCAAATGATATATAATTATTTATTTAAGTACATATAAATATAAATTTATGATTTAATTATTAAGAATGAACTGCTTAATTACTTAAAAGAATACTTGAAGAAAATGTTACATTACTACGTTGCGTATTTTGCTATTGAATATTTTTATTCTGTAAATTTTATTCTCAAAACTAATCTACATAATAAAATAATCAGTATTATATTATATGGAATAGTTGTTACATTTAGAGTACAATTTTATTTCTAATACTGCTGGAAATTCTGGTTCCACAGCCGGAACGTGACGAACCGTTTCATTTCATAAAAATACCCCGATCTCTCTTCCGTCTAAAACTCAATAAATCGATATCTAAAAGTGACAAGCAAATAAATTTAGTTTTAATTTATGTTTTAATTTTATGTGCCTAAAACCGTATACGTTATTAAACATTGCATCATTTTCAAATGTTCACTATTCATTTTAAAAATCAACTAATTTTCAAATTTATGAAATTTAGAAACATACTGCAATAAATTGTTTGTTAAATCGACGATTTGTATAAGTTAGCTCCGTATGGTATACATTAAAAAAAAATACAAAATCCGATTTGTAACTCCTCTACCAACTCCTCTTAACAAGTGTAATGCTGGTTGCATTTATTAATTAATAATTTATAAGACGAATTTTCTTTTCTAACAACAGGCGGTTGGTGTCTTAGTGATAGTTAATCGCAGTCTTTCAAATGTTATGACAAT
This sequence comes from Adranes taylori, assembly GCA_009867245.2. Lineage (NCBI taxonomy): Eukaryota > Metazoa > Arthropoda > Insecta > Coleoptera > Staphylinidae > Adranes > Adranes taylori. Next base: position 11,572 of record WYDF02132280.1, read on the forward strand.
GATACTCCTAATAAAGAAGATGCTGATGGGCCCTTATAATAATGGGTGAAATGGCGCTATACATCTGGAACTTGACATTTGTTATAATAAAAAATTGTAATGATAGGTCCATTGGGTATTACAAATCAGTGTTACGTGTATCAGAGAGCATAAATTTTTTTGAAGCATTTACTCTTCAAAAAAATTTACTTTCATCAACGCTTAGCTCAGCAACGTAGAACAATACATACTATCCGCGCAATCGTTCAATCGTTTTCGCGCAATCGTTTTCTAACCGTACTGTTAGAAAACAGTACGGTGTTTATTACAATCGAAAGCATCATCGCTTTGCATCCGACGCGGTATGTAGGTCGGTGCTATATGAAAACTGTGCGGTATGCCGCTGGTCGCTGCGATAAATCCCATCGCTCATCGGTTAGAATTCCGTTGTTGTTCAAGCATATTTTCTACTGTAACTATAATGAACCATGCCTATGCCTATTTTTAGCTGCGCATCCCTCTCGACTGATCATTGTGTCGACAGTGTGTGCTGTGTGGAATTGTGGGCCAGATGCTGCTTGCATACATACCATACATGTATAATTAAATATTCTCTTGGTGCTTTCATGAAGGTAGAAAACTATGCTAGTACGTGCGAAGTAGAAACCTTTTTCTATTTATTATTAAGTTAGTTTTCAATGAACTAATGAAAAAGTGACGATTCAAAAAAACAAACATAAAGAAAAATTCATGGACTCAATTTTTTATGTGTTCCAAATGGGAACAAGTTCTTTCCCAATAACCTCGCGGTCATCGCGTTTCAAACATATACCGCGATATACAAGCGTTCCTTAAGTAACGACATATAAACATTCAGGGCTATTTCTATTTTCTTCTTTCTGAGAGTCTACAGTGGAGATTAGTGATAACATGGAAAATAGCTTTGGCTCTTTTTATTGGAGTTTTTGATATTCATGCCTATTCATTCTATTAATATTTTGAACCAATGATATTCAATTTTCCGCGCTTTCTTTGTTTTACAGTATACAATTAGTTGAGGTAATCTAGTTTGGGTGCCTAATTAGTACGCGACTTTTACTTACTGAATTCCTCAGCAGAGCTGAGGACCTTTAGCTCTGCAAAAGTCTTTCCTTCCTTCTTTACCTCTTCATCCACAGTCTTCCTCCATGATGTCTTTAGTCTTTCACGTTTCCTTTTTCCCTGCGGATTCCAGAATAAAACTTGTCTCTCCGCAGCATTTTGTTTTTTTTTTTCGGAGGGTTTGACCAATCCACTTCCATTTTCTTCTGAATGGAGATAGGTTCCTATCTCGTTTGGTTTCAAAGGTCTTCATTAGATATCACATTTGGTCAGAAGATTCGGCAAATTTTTCTGATGCATCTATGCAGGAAGACCTGCAAGCTACTACTGCTTTGTGGAGGTGACCTTCCAAGTTTCACAACCATATAATAGCACTGCTTTCACATTGAGTTTGTTCGTTGTGGAAATCTCTCTTGCCCTCAAGTGTGAATACATCTGAATGAAGGCCCCATTTGCCTTTCGGATTCTTGCTCTGACATCTGCATCTGCTCCATCATCATGGGTCAATATGCTCCCAAGGACCACTATGCCCTCTTCTACATTTTCAATGTCCTCATTGTTCACTCTCAGTGTTCTTACACCTCTTGTGTTTATCTTCATAATCTTTGTCTTATTTTTAAGAGGAGTTTATTTTCAGACCCACCACCTTGGCTTCGCTTTCGAGGTCTTGGAGTTTCTTTTCAATATTAAGATGTTTCCACTGTATGCCCCTCTTTTTTCCATCCGTGATTTTCCTGGTTATGAGGAAAATCACGTCTTAATATTGAAAGATTGTTGGAGACAGAATACATCCTGGCGAACTCCTGACTTGATTGCGGATGGTTCAGTGATTTTCCCCTCGGCGACATTTTCCTCCTCTTAATAGTTCTTATTGTTATCGCGGAAAACAATAAGAACTATGAAGTCCTGTGATGATTACTTTTAATCACAATTTAATAAAACATAAATTGTACAAAAATTTGCAGACTGAGCTATTAAGAGTAAAAAATTAAAATCTTGTTTGACATTATGGCAAGTCTGCTAAAGAATTTTATAAACTATGCTGCACTAAATATGATCATAATCCGCCAAACTACCCAGCGCTTCTTCTAGACGAGCATTTTTGGACACTTATTATAAAAATGTATTGTATGTATTGTGGAACTAGAAATGTAAGCGCCTGGCATGTTGCTTAGACGGTGAATAGAAGAATTTGATGGTCGAGTGATAGATGGTTAGAGACGGCGATTGGAGGGGAGGACGCGGTGAACGAGTTGATGGAAAGGATGATGGATGTGGAAAAGCAAGAGAGAAGCAAGAATAAATGAAAGTAGATATTAGAGTAACTATAAGTGGATTATGGATGAGGAAGGGATTGCAAGTTATTTAGTATGTGGATTAAGCATGACAGAAAACCGAATGATTGCAAGGTTTAGATGTCGGAATGAAGAGGGTGAAAATAAATATTGGATGAATGAGGAGGAACGAATGTATAGATTATGCGGAAAGAAGGAAGAAATGTGGAGCCATTGGATAAAAGAGTGTGTAGTTGAGTTTGAATAGGATGAAAGGGCAAAGGAGTTAGGGAAAAATTGGTGGGTAAGGGTATAGAGTCAATGAGAAGAGTGATAAGTAAGAGAAAGTGAGCGAAATTTGAAAGGAAAAATGTTGAAGAAATTAAAAGGGAGGGATTAAAAAATAATGGTGGGGTTAGAGGTGTAGAAAGAGGGAGTGCGTAGTGTGGATTGGGGGAAGAGGCAAGAGAAAGAAAAATGGCCTTTTCTTCACCAAAGTTGACGTTTAATTTAAGGTTTAGAAGAATTATGAATTAATTGTGTTATTTGGTATTCATTTTGAATTCTATTATTTAGTATTCTATTTATGCCAATAAAGGTTCATTTATTTATAAGTGTATCACACTTAAATACCTTTCTTCTTTCTTCGGATATCATTCCCTATCAGTTTATTATTTTGCGATTCTATGGACGGTCAAATAATGAAGCTTTTGTCTGTCATGTGAAACACCTTCCGTTCATCAATTATGAAATCGTTCGCTCAGGAAATTCTCAATTGACACCACAAAAGATATTTTTCCTGTATATTAACTATTAACAATTTCATATGATTCAATCAATTCATGAAAGTCCTTATGCATTAAATAAAACGTTGTTATGCGGCAAATAATCAAACAATTTTTGTTTAATACAAAAAAAACCAGATAATCTAATGAACGTGAATACAAAAAAAAAAAACGTAATAACCACATGCACATAATATGTATATAGCACACATGCACATATTTATAGAGAGAACAAACGGATGTGCGATTGGGACAGACACAGTTTCAGTCATCGCAGAGATATTATTTTCAGCTCGCAACAAAGAATTGTATTTATGGCCCACAATGACAGTATAGTGTATTGAGTAATCTAGTTACATCTTTCGAGTTTATCGACCTTGATAAAAAGTGCACTTAAACGACACCAGATAAATTGAAATCATAATAATAATAATGATAAAATGAAATATTGATAGACTTTCATTCAAATAAAATATATTTATAAATTATGTAGTTCAATATTAGGTTTTGATATTTTGTCATATATTTAAAATATTGTCATAAATCTTTTTCGTTGGTTTCTATGTCATCAGTTACAATCGTGTTGATGAAAAGAGAATAGAAAAAATTATAGAATACAGATAGAACTTTTCAATTGCTAAAATATAAGAGGTTATAGACTTGTTTTTGAAAATTGTTTTCCGCGTAGCGTAAAGAAACAGATGTCTAATTAAAACCTCCAAAAATTCTAGTTCCATTTCTGATGTGATATTGTAGTAATATAGTTATAAATAACTAGGACCAAGATATTTAAATGTAAATTGGAAGCTATTCTTATTTATTTGTACTCCGAGGAAGAAGTGTTGGGTCTATTGGTACTCCGAGATTGTGGTTCATTTTGTGATGACCAAGTCTGCTGTTAATCGTTATTTCAAATGCAGAAATTTTGGCGAATTTGTTATTTATTCTATTATCCTCTACAACCAATCCATATCTCATCAACAAAGGATACAATTTTAAGAGAAAATACGAAATCAAAAGTTGAAGAAGAACTTGTCAACACGAATTGTTCAACAAGCAAAGGTCGCAACACCATAACAATGCTAAAGCCAGCTTTGTAATGCACAAAGAAATCTCTAAATATTATTCATTAGAATAGAACAGGCCAATAACCTGCATATGCTTACAAATATCTATTACCGAAACTAAAGTGAGAACAAACCAGGTAGATTTAACTATGACGACCTTTATTATGAAACGGACTGCATGAACCGGGTTTTGGAACGTCAGAACAATGTGGGAAGCAGAGAAGCTAGATTTGTTGGGTCCACGTTAGAATTCAGAGTACCAGCGAGAAATTGTCGATTGACGTGGTGCTTCATTACCAAAAATAACAACCAACTCAGCAAGATATTGTTGTTGCGATAAGCTTCTTCGAAAATTGTAAAAAATTATCGCTCGGAAATGCTCTCGATTCAATTCCATGTTTTTGAACGCCAATAAGTGAATTTAAAAATTCACTTATTGTATTTTGATGAACTTTTCAACAGATGTCAATATAATGTTAATTTCGGACTCATGTTTTATTACTTGCGCCCTCCATGTGGCTATATGCAAAATAAAAATGACATCCCTCGTATTAACGTCAATATTCAATTTGAAGGATATGTTTTATAAATTATTATTAATTTATAAATTGTCATATTATTTATGATTTAATAATTTTATCTAGTCCTACATAGACTATCAGAATGATAATTTGACCCAAGCCAGGAAAAACTGTTCATGCCTGCTTGCCGTAAATTAAAAAAAGATTTGGCTAATATAAATTTTAAAAAAATCTTTCTAATGTTCCTCATAAAATCAAGTCGAAAATACTATAAAAACAAGTTATATAAAAAGAGATTATTTAGATTATTGTTCAAAATAGGTACATCCGTAAATATAATTGGATGTATCCACAGACATATTCCCACACCACATGTTGTTTATATTATATATACACCAGATAAATTACTGTTTGGAATGTATTTATTGCATGCAAGAAAATATGCATATCTATCTTTATTATTTATAAAATTACTAATTTTGCGTAGTATAAGTTTGAACAGAAAATTTTTTTTTGTTGAAAATAATATGGTGTGCAGATGTTCAAAACTGATGATCAACTTGCTCTTTGCAATAAATAGATTTTATCTTATTCGCTGACAATCGAAAATATTAGACGCGCGAAAGTAGATATATCTATATTAATTTTTGCTGATAGATCATTACACGTGTAATTAAGATCTTTGAATCAATTTTTGCAGCAAAATCTGTGCGACCAATTAGACATTTAAAGATATATCATGTATTTTGTTGTAGAGTAAGTTAAAATATTAAATAATCTAACGCCATAAGCACCAAAAGCTCTATACTTCAAAGCACATGCAAATTTTTTCAATCCTTGCGGACATATTCGTCATAGCCACTGGCTAAATCATTCTTTTGTTTAATAACAGATAATGCAACTCCACATTTAAGGCACCAATATAGAGACTTCTTACGAATTCCTTTCATATAACAAAAATATATAGGGCCCAAAACTCAAAAATATATAAGGATCCTCAAAATGTTTAAAACTCAAGATGCCTCAATGCGCTTATTCTATTTACATATTTCTAATACAATGCGACGCTGCCAAATCTAAAGTGCGTAACGCTGTATAATGCGTAACATTATAAAGCATTACACAAGCAATACGTTTATAAGTCTTTCTTTTGTTGTACATAAATGTTTTTCTTTTATTCTAGAACGATCCATTTAAAACTCAACATGCTCCATTGCAGATAAAAGAAAGAGTATATATAATTTTGCAAACTTTGGCCCACTTCCCTGAAAACAACTCCACAACTTTTACATTTTGTGTGTTCTGTAAGTTGTTATTGTTGGAATTTAATAATGTTGCTGTTAGTGGTAAATTGAAATTTTAATTTTGGGAATGATTCAAATTGATCACATATATACTTCATTTTAATTTAATCTTTATCTACGATTTATTTTGAGTGGAATGGGGGTTTTAGCTCAATCACTTCCTTTCCTCTAAATCCGTCACTGATATGTGCTTTAAAAATGATATGTAATATATATTGGAATACAGGAAATATTTTAGCAGAAGGCGCTCACCAATCTGATTGGATATTAGTTTAACGTATTTTTGATGGAGGAGTTTTTGTATGAGATACTTTGATATTTTGGCCACATCAAGCTGTCATTTCCACCGCTGTTGTGACCACCACCTATTATAAACTACCACCACTTGCATTTTCACTAGATAACTGTCAACGAAATAATGCAAATTTGGTCCTTAAATTTTCTTAACCTATTACGAAGAAACTTTTGATTCGTCGGCTTGAGCAGAGGCTTCTTTCTAACTCCGCTTTTTTTTGCGGCAGACACCGTCGAAAACCATCGGCTTATGCATAACAATACAGCTCAACGGATGTTTCCCTTGTCAGAAAATTCGCATAAAAGGTAGCCTTCCAGGCGAGAATTAAATTAGACGCAATTTTCGAGTTGTTGTCTTTGGATGGCTGCGAGAACCCAATCGCGCTAGTCCAAAGCTTTAATTCTGAAATAAGACCTAGTCTATGCCTTTTGGTCAGCGAGAATGATCGCAGCCAATGTTGATCTGATCTTAAAGCATTATAGTAAAATTTCAAATATTCAAACAACATATTAAATCTGCGAAAACAAAATAAATAAATTAAAATTCTACAAAATAAAATTCAACTTCTGCAAGACAAAAAAAAAAGGTTAAGTATCCGACGACACATCTTCTGCTGAATCTATGTTGAAATAAATTAAACTCGAAAGTATTCCAAAAACTCCATTTTAATTGGCACGATGTTAGTTTGTTTATGTGAACACAATTTAACGAATACAATTTAACAATTGTTAATTGATTTCGTTCTGACATCCACTAGTCAATTAAATAGGAAGTTTTTGGAATACATTTGAGGTTAATTTATTTCAATCACTTGGCTCCAACACTGCAACAACTTAATTCATTTTAATTTTGTCGAGAAGTAAAATTATTGTATACGTCAAAATGTGTTTAACATGAAACAATAGCTGTGCGTTTCAATGATGATCAAATTTTATCCTAATCAGCTATTGAGGTAATTGAACTGGTCACTTGTTTTTAAGAAGTATAAAGCGTAGGTTGCTGTATTTCTAATAAATTAATACCCTCGTTGAACATTGTAGGTTTTTGATAAGCTATATTCACTTATCGACAGGTTGAATTTGTTTTCAGATTTACTTAAAACAATATTTCCCAGAAGTTAAAAGCAAGAGTGTGTTTGTGTGACCTCTGAAATAATATGACTTCTTTCTATTAAGATCCATTTATTTTTGTTGCAGTAGATGTCCGTATTGTCGACGATGACACCATCGTCATCGTTGGGGCTTTTCCGCCATCGGACTTGCGTCCTCGACCAACTTAAACATTTGGATCATCATCGACTTCCGAAGCAGCAGAAGGACGACAACAATCTTATTATCCATCATTGCAGCAACTGTATGGTCTATGCGTCATTCGGTGAAGAAGACGCATACGACATTGACAGTAGCGGGACATCTTATTCCAGCTGCTCTCGAAGCAGCAGCCATTACGACGATAGAAGACTTTGGATTCCCAACAATAATAGGACATCAAATACCATTGTTAGGCAGATCAAGAGTCCGGTGCAATCAGCAGCCGGCCGCTAGATTCGGCGGGCCGGCATTTTGCCGATGGCCCCCATCGTTAACGTTTCGCACCAGCACCAACAACATCAACAGCCCCAGGTTAGTTAATGAGTTGCAACGTTTTTGCCTTTATTTTTATAAAAACTTAATCTCTTAACTTCTTTAAGCATTCAAAAAATCACATAAAATTAAACAGATAATGGTTGGTCCCTGTTGTAATACTGTACATAATTTTCCACAAAAGTGCTTTCAACGCGCGTTTTTCTTAATTTCTTTTCAAGACCACTCAAGTGCTTTTACAATGCGCTATAAACTGTACACTATTTTTGCTGTAGTGGACACTTTTCAATTGTGGATACATTGGGAAACTTTTTGACTACTTTAGGTTTTGAGTATCCAGGAGCTCTATAACTTTTTTTTACTCTAGTGCAAGATGGCTAAGTCTGTCCAAAACAACACTCTCCTATTGCATAATACCTTGCTTCCTATTTCAAAAAACCATTAAACTTTTGAAGCACACCCTCTCTTTAAATTGTGCCATCGTTAAAATCGTTAATTGTGCTGGTGTTAGGAAAGTTTGCGGTTGCGGCACAATTCGAGTCTCTGGGAAATTGCTTGCTACACTGATAATTTTCGAGCAATAGTCGATTTTTGCTACGGTGTCCTTTATATTATCTAATAGTATTCATTACGATTTACGAGGGATGTATTTATAATTTTACATATAGCTTTAACAAAAAGCAGTAGTTTAGATTTCAGTCCTTTATTGTTTTCAAAGTACTTGCCACCATTGTGGATGCACGTTTGCTCAAACCAATTTTTAACGCACTTATTCCACTCTTCAATGAGTATGCTCGAACTGGTCATTTACAAAGCATCGACCCAAGTGCATTCTTGAAGGCGAGAAATGTAAAAAATCATTGGGACTTAAGTAAGGGCTGTACGGAGGATGATCAAGCAATTCGATGTTTTGTTGCTCCAAAACCTCAAATGTTTGGCGAGCACTTGCATTATCATCGGGAAGAATGATCTGACACTGTGGGTTATTTTTTCGCAGCTCAGAAATGATGTCTGGTTGTGTCCAATCAGCAGTTACCGTCCTTCGATTTTGTGAAGAAATTGTAGCTACATGTCCGGATTTTGATACAAAAGTTGCTAACATATTTTCGACATACTACGGGAACGGAAATCCGTCACCACTGACGATACTGTACATATTTTTGGAGCGGTCTCTGCTGAAATGATTCAAAGTTCTTCGGCACCAACTGACACAAGCCGCCATTTGTTCCTCAGTCAACAGATGCGAGATCCAACGAGAAACTAATTTTTTCACGCCCAACTCATCATGTTAAATCTTTTGGATTGAGGTCTTAGAAATGCCTAAGGCACTCTCGATCTCCATGTAAGTTTCATGACGATCTTCACAATCATCTCACGCACAGCATTAACGTTTTTCTGGGTGAGATTTGTGCGCATTTCGTTTGTCCATCGATGTATTTTAGCATTATTTATTTCATGCTGGCATCTGCTATTGCTCTTTCCGCTATGAACTGTGACCAACATAATTTTCAGGTACTTTTAAATCATTTTTAGGTGTAACCTTGTCGTGTTTTATTGTGGTACAAGCTCCTAGAAGTGAACGTTGAAAGTTGGTTGATATTAGTGATTGAATGTGGAACGTGCAAGTTCAACGAAGGGATTCGAAGCATTATTGTTGAGTTAGAGGCATTTACTGAAATCGTAAAAAATGATTCAACGAAAATCATCGTGCGAAATGTCCATTTTTTTAAATTGCTTTTTTAAATGCAAGGCTCTAGCTTCCTTCCTCTACAGCTTACTTTATCCTCTATCCCTGCCTCACTTTCATCTCCTCTAATGTACATCTCCCCCCACTCTCAACTTTTCTCACTCCCATATTCCTAACATACTCTTCCTTTTTTTAAAATCTTCAAAAAAGGGTTACTGGACGATCATTGAATCAAACTTTTTATTAACCAAGTTAATAAAAGGTGTGATCATATCGAACGACTGCCATTTAACTGACAAATTGGACAGGAGAAAGGTGTCCACGTGTTGGGTCATGCGCTTGCCATCTGTACCAGAAATTTATTCAAATGACCATTTCCAAGACTCTCATGAGCGGTATTAGCCAAAAAGGCTTTCTTATTTTTCTGTTACCCATTCTTCCTATCATTCTCATATCCCCCTCTCCATCTTTCATTCTTTTTTCCCTCTTACCTCCTTTATATATTTCCATTTCGATTCTTTTCATTATCCCTAACCCTTTTTTCTCCTTACCCAAACTTACCCTCCAGTTTTCCCCTAAATCCTTTTCATTATCATTCCACTCAATCCCTTCACATTCTTTTAATCAATGTCTCCATTTTTTCTCTTCCTTACCACATATCCTACAATTTCTCTATCGTTCATGCATCCAATGTTTGTTTGCACTCTCTTCATTTCCACATCTAAACCTTGCAATCATTCTTTTCTCCCTCATATTCAAACCCGATTTCAAATACTCAGCCAGCCCTTCCCCTTCCCTTATCAATATATACCTATTATCACCTAATCTTCCATCCATCTCATGTCGTTCCATTTCCCTCATTATTTCAATTCCCTTATTCACTGCTTCCTTACCTTATATCATCTTCTCAAACCATTTATTTATCAACCATACAATCCACTTATTAATATTTATTCTACTCCTTAGCCATTCGTTCATCCTTATATTACTTTCCTTCTTCCTCATTACATAGATAGGTCGCCGGCGCTCTGCGTACTATTTTATGCAAAGAACACAATACTGCTGGTTGTGGTAATGCCACTCGTCGACTATTTACATACGTTGTTATATGTCATGAATGAGATAGCGTTATACGCTGTGTATGGAGTGGATGAGTGGAATACCGCCGGTCTGAAAAATTATGTATGACAGCCACCATTCAGAAACTGACTGGACGGATGAATTTTGGGATATAAATAGCGAAAATTAAACAAAATATTTTAGTAGCCGATTTATTTCCGAACTAATAAATCAAAATTTTGAAAATTCGAGAAGCCGACAGCAGCCAGCAGTATAGACCGGTGAAAGAGAGCATCGACGCGGGATCGTTTAGTAAGAGACTCGTTTTGTAAGAGACTTTGTATAGCAGATATTGTTTAGTATATTACGTATTTCTTTAATAGCTTCACTGCCTGACTAGAGTGTATAGTTGTGAGTTATAGTAGCGTTGTACACGGGCAACATCGACGGGTTCCGAGGCGTGTATAGGTGCTCAGCTTTGGTGTACGCTAGAATTAGTCACCCGACAAAACCAACGTATTGCGAAAGTTTTTTACCTACATTCACTAGCCTGTGTGGTTTGGCTTATATCAGTGTTGGACACTGTAGCATCAGCGTACTTCCAGGCGCTACATGTATGTTTAGCTCTGGCTTATGCTAATACTAACCACCGGGAAGCACTAACATCAACGGATTCCGCGGTGTTACGTAGCATTAGTGATGTCCAATACTTATACCATACCCACCGGCTGCACCAAGATATTCGAATCTACCCTTCCCGCGTCTGTAAATTATTAGCCATAGGTACGCGCTTTCCTTATATTCACTGTTTATTTTTTTTGTTTTTGTTATTATTTGATCACTG